>VWZV01004192.1:0-24469 GCA_013397155.1 Irena cyanogastra | reverse complement strand
AAATATAATAAAGCATGATGAGCCATTTAATGTGCCACTCATTTTTGTTGCTCAAAGGAGATCCTGCACGAAATCCTTATGGTCTTGTCTAATCTGTTGCTCAATTTATATGATTTTCTCTAATTTATTCTGCTATTCATGCATCTTGAAGTCTTTTTTTGCACCTTTTTTTCCTGTATCTTGCCCTTCACCTCCTGTATTTCAAAGGCTGATGAAAATCAACTGCTAACTATTGTTTAATAATGTGTGTGGATTTCTACTGTTAACAATCATTACTTTCTTTACTTTGGGCATTAAAAACTGTGACCAGGAAAGACAGTCAGGAATTATATAAAATTAATGCAAATGACAGGACAAAATATATTTCTGATTCACCACTGTATCCCATTGAAAGATAATTACTAAAACTTTACTGAAATCATAGTTAAGCAAGTTGGTGGAGCTTTTTTAAAGACCAAATAATAATTAAAAAAAAAAAGGCATTGCTTTGCTAACAAAGCCAAAGGTGAGCATTCCAAAAAAGTTTTACTTATAGACTTTTTTTACAACATTAGACAAACTTTGAGGACACTTACATTATTTAGACTGGAAAGTTTATACTGGTTAAGATATTACTCTCTGAGAGGTTTTATGAGAAATGATGAAATGCAACTCATCTTAAAAGGAAAATGGAACTACATTGATAAGAAAATCTTAATGTATAGAGTTGCAAAAATTATATATTTGCCAGAACTATTAGGACGCCTTAACAATGAAGGATAGATTATGTGATGCTGTAAACACTGAATTCTGGGTAAGAAACTTTTTTAAAAACAGTTTGTTGTCCAGTGGAATAACACAATTTAATCAGGGACCATGACAACTAAGAGTAAAGGGCTGCACACACCCATGTCATGCAGTGATCATTACAGCTCCTGAAAGCTTATTTTGTGAAGTCCTAAATCTGGAAAATTTGCAAAGGTGAGTTACTTTTAGAACTCGAGCAGTTTCATTGAATTCAGTGACACAGTCCATATTAGTAAAACTCAGATTTATTGTAAATATTCACAAGATGAAGGTAAAGTTTGCACAAGAAATAGTGGACCAGATTAAAGAGGAAAAAAACCCAACAAAAACTTAGAAGGAGAAATTGCAATAAACCCAATATAAATAATCAATAATTTCAGTCCAAAATCCATGACAAATATGGATCAGAAAGTGGTGAACAATAATTTGAAATTAAATGCTCTGTAGTAATGCAAAAAGTGATACATTCGGAAATAAATTATACCTAACATTAAATATAGGGAAGGAACAATTTGGAGAATATAATTTATTTCAGGCTTGCAAAGATTGAAAGGCAAAGTGGTAACCAGTTAAAGTGTTAAATATTTTTTGACATATACCTCACAATTTAGGGTAATTAATAAATTTGATCAAGCAAATATTAATAAGACCAACAGCCAAGCCAAGTATATTAAAACTTTCAAAGAGTGATGCAATTTAAATTCGCTACAAATTTCAAACTGACAAAATGTTCTGCTTTCATTATGAAAGCTTATTATAGATTTTCATTCACAAAATATATATGCTAATAAAAAAGAACATGATTCTGTATAAAGAAGGTGCCATCTATATAGACAAATATCCTTAAAATAGTTTTACTTTTGTGATCTTTTAATAGCAGGTTATTACACAAGATACGACAACAGCTCTTACTAGGGATAAGAATAAGAATCAGAATAAGAACACTTACATATGATATTATTTTCTGATCTGGTATATTGAGTTGTGGTTCTGATTGAGAAGAATGAGCCATTTTTGTGAAATATCTCTTGATCTCAGTTAATCATTCACACTGACTGGCTATACAATGTTTCATAATTTACAGACTGTGCAGAGAAAAGGACGCTTGTTTCATTTCTCTAGGTACATAATGGATGAGAACAGAAATGATTCAGGTGAATGGACACTAGAGGGATGCTATTCTGTTGTAATATATTACCACTACCCTTCTAGTAACAGAACAGGAACAATGTCTCATTGTCCAAAGCTGGAATTTGAGGTTTAGTAAAATTCATCAAGTATATCAAGTGCTTCCTATAAAAGCAGACATGAGGTAGTTATTTTCTATCGACCAACATAAATCAGACTGGAAGTGCAGCTTTGTGCCTGTGAATGAAGTTTTGGTTCACAGCATTCCACCACAGCTTGACTTTTAAAAGGCACTATTTAATCTGTTATTAAAAATATAAAACACAACAACATAAAAAAATTCAAAGCTTTCTGACCCATCTAACTGAAAATATCCTTAGCTGTCAAAGTAAAAACATTTTCAGAATACAGATGGATTGCCTCTATGTTATTATAATTTTTCTTCCTTTCTGAATTGAGTTTGGCACAAGTTATGAAAAATAGGTTGTGGGTTTTTTTTAATCACAGTTTTGAATATTAATATTCTGGGTTTTTATTATTGCAGAGTTCAGTATTTCTATCCTTCAGTGGTATTATTCCATGTTAAAATAAGGTAAGTCAGTGAAAGGAAAGAATTGTAGAGCCATGTGGATGCCTTCACCCACATTGGATATTGAATTCTTTGAACAGCCTCTGCATTTTCACTGTGATTTCTGGATTAAGATCCTACTACACTTAACTACAAATGTCAAATTCTGTCCTTCAGATATCACATGTAAAACTGTTATTCTGATTATCTAAATAATAAGAGAAGTTAGACAGAATGGTTTTTTTTCATTAAAAGTACTTCATGTTTGCAATGTGTTTATGATTTGGAGATCCCTTTCCTATTCAGCTTCCCACTTGAGGGTTTTCTGTTTTGCTGTCAGCTATGCTAGTTTGAACTATTATTTTTCCTACCCTTTTGGTACTTCTTTTTGAATTTTATGGCGCTCCATACATGTCTATCTGTGTTCAAATAAACTCATCCTTGAAAAATCACAACCCGAGCTTCCACTTCCATTTAGTATTTACTGTGCTGGTCACAAAAATCCTACCTGGGACATCTATAATGATTTAAAAATACTGCTTTATGCCATGTAGATAGCCATTTCATGACTTGCCTTTATCATACCAACTCTGAGTTGGATCTTCCAGGTGCTCCTGTAATACAGGTAACAGTCTGTCCCAGAATTACTTGATTACAATATGAACACAGATCTCACAATTCTCAGAAACAGAATTTATAATGACTCTAAGAATTTATAATGACTCTACACTATTTCCTCACTGGATAAATTAAGTAAGCAGTTCACACTGAAAGTCATCACTCTATCAGTTAAGGGGAAACACAAGTGGAATGTACTTATGGAAGGTGACAAATCCAAATAGCAGAAGGAATTAGGAGCAGTCAGAGAAAGGAGAATGCCTTGATTGCATCAGAATTGATTCAAATGATTTGGGGAAATAATATGAGAAAACTGAATAAGCAAAAACAACATTGTGATGACCTATATTTGTATCTCTGTACATAGATTAGAAATAGCCTTGAATGCGTCAGTAAAGGTATTTTTGGGAGATTTTTTTGTATTTTTTTATAGTCAGGGAAATCACAATTTTTTTACACTTTGTTAAGTACTAAGTATAGGGCTAAATCTGTATTTGAACTCAGTTATTAATAAAGCATATTGACTAGAGAAAATCTAAAACATGACAAAAATCTTCAGAACGCTACACAATGGAAAGAGAGGAGATTGAAATGCATTTTTGAGATAAGCAAACAAGTCATACAGTATTATAATTTTAAAAATGCAGTCAGGGTGAGTAAGAAAGAGGGGACAAGAATCAGCATAAAACAGCATAGATTAGAGGCATTAAGGTGATTCTAAATAATTCAGAGGACAACCTGACTCAGAAAAAACATTTAAAAGATTAAAAAAAAAAACACAAAAGAAAGTGGAAAAGAGGTAGGATTGAGAGGCTACAAATTAGTTCTGGCAAAATTGCTTCATCCTTCTCACCAGATGAATTTAATGCTAATGCAGTGTTGATTATAAGGAAAGAATGTGCATAAATGAACATTTGGACAAACTGACCAAACCATAGCATCAGAAAGGCAAAGTTCTATAAGCTATTAGATGCAAATATCATGTTTCTTATCATCCTCAAGAGATTTCTCTCTGTGTCTAGGATGAAAAACAAGATAAAAGGGCTGTGGCTTAATTAAGGTATGAATTTATAGGTTTAGCTCTTGTGGAATCTCTTG
The DNA here is from genome assembly GCA_013397155.1 of Irena cyanogastra. Lineage (NCBI taxonomy): Eukaryota > Metazoa > Chordata > Aves > Passeriformes > Irenidae > Irena > Irena cyanogastra. The sequence goes on along the minus strand of VWZV01004192.1, from coordinate 20,271 downwards.
CAATAAATTGACAGTACATATCAAAACACATTCCTTAATTGTTTTCACATACTAAAGTTATATCATCAGCTGTCCTTTCTCCCTTATATCCTATCAATATTTCTTTTACTCATACCCAACTCCCTGTCATTTTTATAGAGGCAATAAAAAGCAAAGGAAGGTGGATTCACTCTTGTTACTCCAAACAGCATAATTAAACTCATTTCTCAGCTTTGGAGTATTCTTTGATCTCTGTCCATTTCCTACTCTGATTAATCGCACATTAGAGCATTTGTAGAACTGACAAATGCTTTGGACTCTTGCTTCAAATAAGCCTTCAGATAAGATCTAGTGCCTGGTACCTCCTCCCATTTCAAATTAACTTTTCAGATACCTTAACAATTTCCTTCCAAATTCAATTCATCCTCATCCCTGAATAACCCATGTATTGAACATGATATTTTTGGTGGATGTCCATTAATCCTCCTGCTGCTAATAACTGAAATGTTATCTGGCCTTGTCAACCCTGGAGATAACTCACCATATCCTTTCTGAAAAATGTAGCCTCTGGGAACAACTGGCACTAAGAAAAATGTCCCTGACCTGTCTTCCTTCTCTTTTTTTCTTTTTTTTTTTTTTTTTTAAATTTAGTTTATACTTATTGATCCTTTTAAAAATCTCAGTAGCCCTGTAATGAAATCACAGTTTCAGGAATCTGCTTTAGTAAATGGAGTGTGGTGTACTCCTGCAGAATCTGAGGACATCTGGAGACACACAGGAAGTGGCCATGTGTCCCATGTAGGGCAGATCATTTCTCCTCCACATCCAGACACTGGCCAGCATGACTTGGTGTCTGCCTCTCTTTGCAGTGGTGTGTCATTCCTTCAGCTCAGCACTTACAAGCTGAACGTAGAGAGCTGTCATCTTTGGACCTCATGAAAACTGCTGTGTACACCTGCTAAGACATCATGTTTCACTCAGAGAGTTATGAAAAAAGCAATGAAGAAGTATTTAAACTCCATACAAGAAAAAACAATCTCTGTGTTAGAAATTACTAAATATTAGGGCACCATTCAGAAGTTATAGGTAGAGATACCAGTTTGAGTTTCCTGATGTTTGAGTTTCCTGATACTGGCATAACGAAAACTTGAATGAACAAAATGAAATCTTAAATGAACAAAACATGCTACTTCTGCTGACGAATGATAATAAGAGTGCTAGACATGAAGTGAAATATATTTTTTTAAGAGGCAAGTTACCTACTAAATTTAATCACACCCCCCCATTTCCACATTTCCTTTATTATTCCTTTACAGTCTTCAAATGGCTGCTGATCCGACTTAATTAACCATGTTAACAGAACACATCTGTTGAGGTTCAAATCAACCATAAACAGGAAAATGATGACTTTTGTTTACACTAACAATTAAAACAAACAGAATTTTGACAGACTTTTAAAAGGAGAATTGGCAGCTCTCTTTCTTTTAAGCTTTCTACGTACCTGTGCTGTAGATAGAATTTTTTTTATGCTAAATGTACTAAAGAAAGCCTGAATGACCAACATTTCATTTTTAGATGATTTAATACGTTTTGGTATTAAACTGGACTCTGGCAATATTATATAATTGTGGGGGCTTTTCAATAAATATTTCTTATATTTGACCTCATAAATTTATCCTTAGAATCCCATGAATTACCAGTTTATTTCTTTTTAAGTGAGATTTAGTTTGCTCTAAACATGAGACCTTTCCCCCTCTCTACTTTTGTTCAGATATACAAGGCCCAGTTGTCAGCTTGGTGTCCATATTAAATTGAGTTGTCTGCTCATCACCTCTCTAGGAAGCTTCAAGAAAACGCAGATGTTGACAAGAAATTATTTATTTTTTAGAAATTAGCAGCTTCCATGAAATTCAACCTGTGTCTTAGTCATTGCTTCCATTTAAATGGCCCCTCTCTGCTGATGTGTAGAGCTTTCACATCTAGGTTCATCTTCTGCTGGTACAGAGAGTACCAGCAGAAGATACTCTACAGAATATCTATTTTAATAACTTCTATATTTTTCACTATTTAACATTTCTCTTGTTAATTTTTACCCGATTAAATTGACTAGAGGCAGTTCTCAGCATCCAAAGTCAATATTGTAGAACAGAGTTTCATAATTCTCTTTTACTTTTATGTTTTTTCAGGCACTGGTGTAAAATAACTAATAAGAAATTGTGTAATATTACCTGAAAAAGCACAATGCTTCTTCCATAGTAGCTGATGGTACTGTCACCAGTACAAATCTCTATTACCTGTAAAAGTTTGTTGTTTTCTTGGATAACTTTTGTTTTCTATTGTTTTATTGTATTCCTCTTCTGTCTGGTCTGTGCAGCAGTATTGCCTTTCTTGGGTTCTTTTGCATGAATAACATGCTCAGACATGAAGGGCATGGTTAATTGTTTTCCAATGTTTGTTATTTTTTTTCGAACAGTGACCAAGGCTGTTGAAGGGTTTCTTTGGTTGATTGGTTTTGTTTTCTTTTAGACTTTATTTATTTTGGTTTTGGTTCTGCTTTACTTTGGCTTGTCCTAAATGACCTGTTTTTCCCAAACATGCCATTTTTTTTCTCTGCTTGAACTGTTCATACACTTGTCCAGATGGATTATTTCTATAACAACCTTCCAGTACTATTTAAGAAAGTTAAAAGATAGTTCTTTAGCTTGTCTCAATCTCTATCTGTCATAGATACATTCTGCAGACAGTAAAGTGACTCAGATCTCCTCTGTCATCCAGACAGACTTCTCTAGATGTGACCTGTGAGCTTGCCTTGAGTGTTCGAAAAATATTTACCTGAAGAGAGAAATATGGCCCTATACCTGGTGCATGACTTCTCACCTATGGCCATGGGAAAAGTATGCTTCAAAGAAAAGATTATTGCGCTGAGTTTTTTTTTTCCCTGTGTGTACTCAGGCAACAGAGGAGAGTGCTGTCATTCATGATACACTTGGCCCAAAGAATCGATCTAGAAACCCATGAGAGCTGCAAAGAATTCTGAAGGGTTGTAGGACAGGAGCGTTGCACGCACTTATGTCCCACAGCAAACTCTTCAACCAGCGTCCAAAGTACATCAATTTTAGGAGCTTTCAGAAAATCAGTGAAATTTAGGTTATGAGAAAGCTTCTTTGAACTTAGGCTTTCTGGTTGGCATGAGGCAGTGATTTCACATTTCTGGCTATAAAGTGTAAGCTGTTACTACAGAGACACAGAAAAAATGGAAGTCTTGGTTATCCTGTATGCTGGTGTTGAAATAGAGCTAGAAAATGTATGCTTTTCATGTCTTAGTATTAAAATTTCTTTTGGAAAAAAACTAACAAAGATTTATTGTTTAGGAAAATATGTTAGCACTACATAGGTGATATTCTTTGACTCATAGCTTGTTTGCATGTGTGTGTCCTTGTGATGTTAACTCACCAAAGAAATGTTAAAACTGCTAATTTTAAATTACACAGTAAGGACACAGCAGTGTTTCACAGCACTAATGAGTTCAGGGTAACACTGTTTGAAACTAGAGCACAGAAAGTATTGTAACACATCTTTTCCACAGCTATCCTACACTCTGACACATTTTGTGAGCTGCGTGGCATGTGGCAGACTGCATAGTGCAGATAGAAACCTCCTACAGATCTAAACACTTTACAGACCGAGGAAGATTTTGTGCATAACTGTCCCTTCAAGATATCTGTATATCAAGGTGATGTGTCATCTCTGTATTTTTCTACAGCAATAAAATTAATATAAATTCTTAAAACTGAAATCTTATTTTTTTTTTCCTCAACACTGAATCTTTTTTTCTGTTACTTCAAAGCTTCATAATAATATCAATAATCAATAGCCAAGGATAAGAAACATGGATTGTAACTGATTCAGAAAAACATTCTGGGTGTGAACTGTGAACTTATGCTCATTGTTGGAAATTACAGTAGTTGTTGGTTTATAAAATAGTCACAGCCATTTGCCCATAGAACATCAGTTTGTGGAAATTTTAAATAAACCTGAGAAGCATACATGGTGGTGGTTTCAATGCATGGTGATTTCATGCAATTTGAGAAAGATGCCTCATTCAAATATATTTCTATATTTTGATATATATACACAAAATACTCAAGGGGTACTTCATCCCTTTTATTCCAAAATGTGATGTTGAAAGAAAATGTCTTATGTCATAAATAACGCTTTTAGGGAGGAGTGTGCATGGCAATTCTGCTGATATAAAAAATTCTTCAGTGAAAATCCTTTCCCATATGTTTTCCTTAAATAAAAAATTAAAGTGCTTCTCAGAAAATACAATAGGAAAGCCGTGAGGCTGGGGGGATTGATCAGGCTGAGACTAATTGGCTGAAGCTGAGTCTCTAGAGATTAGTCATCATTAGGCAAAGGAGAACAGTTAAACTACCTTGAAATAAACCGGGTCACATCTACTTTCAGGAATAAATTAGTCTGTAGATTTGTTGACCCAGCAAACTGTTCCTTCCTGGCACAATGTGTACAAGGGGAAATTAGACAATAAATAATATTTGACTTTGATCTGATTTGCACAAAGTGCAATATTGTACTTTCCCTTCTTTCATTTATCATATTTGATTTCATCCCAAACCTTCAGCCTTTATTTAGTTCCCCCTACACACTGTTTAAACAGACTAAATTAGTAAAGAATGCAGGGACTAGTTGATGACTTAAAATAAATTATTTATTCTCATGCCAGAAAAGAAATTAAAACCTTCCAGTTAATGTATAGTTAGAAAAATGTGTGCCATCAAATAATAAGTTTAAGTGGGTTGAACAAATGTCAAGATGGGTGTAAAGAAATTTAAAAATAAACTATCATCAGAGGCAATTGAATGTGGGAGGTATAGTGCATCTGTAATGTAATAGAGAATAAAGAATAAGCAGGTTTATGAGAGAAAGATATGCAATAAATATTAGAAAGTATATCATAACTCAGATAAATACTATTTCTCCCACTTACAAAAAGTTCAAAAGATCATGAAGAAAGACCAATATCTAAAAAATATGTAGCTGACCAGCTGGGTAGAACTTGCCTTGAATAATAATTTTTTTCATTGCTTGGAAATTCACAAATCAATATGAAGGAAAGGATCCTGGAAGTAGCACTAGAAGATGTGCCTTTGCTGAAGGAGAAAGAATGTGACGGAAAAGTGCATCACAAGACAATTAATAAATTAAAATCTATTTGAATTAATACAAACTGATGTCAGGGTAGGTTTGTCCTCTGCTGTTGAGTGCTATACAGAATTATGAATACAATCCAATTTCTAAAGCCTATGGCTCATACCTACAACATATGCCAACAAAAGCAGAACTGTCATCAAAACATTTTTGCATCCTTCAGAGCACTCCTGCTCAGTGACGGAAGGCAAATGCCTTGTGTTTAGGAATAGACTGAGTTATAGTAATAATATTCTTTCTTATAAGCTTGCACTGAAATAGGAAAAATGAAAAAATTTGGTCCAGTCACACACATACAGGACTCAAGCTTAAGGAGAATACCTACTTCATTTTTCCTCTCCTTCTTATGATACTCCAAATCCTGATTTAATTACAAAAACAATCTGTCTTATTGGAGAAGATGGGAATAGTGGTATATTTTGTCACTTATAACAGTCATAGCTCTATTTTCACTTTGGATTATTATAAATTGTTCATTATCAAATGTCTCAACACCTGGAAAATCAGAGGGTCAGAATTGCTGGATAGTTCTCATCTCACAGAATTATCTGCAGGAACTCCTCTTGTATCAGACTGGCCTGGATAAATATTCTGAAAGCTGATAAGGCGAGTTGAAGGATTTTGTGAGAGCTATAATTCTGTTGTGTGGTGAACCCAAACAAACATAAGAAATCATGTGAATTAGTGCCAATACCTGAAAGTTATGGTTAAAGTGAAATTAAAAATGTGGACTTGAAAAAATCCAAGATGTCTCACTTCACCTCTATGGAGCAACTTGGATCAACAGTGTTATCTGGCTTTCTGCTTGCCATAACAATAGTCAGCAGTTAGAAAATATTAAAATGGATCTGTGAGATCAAAGGAGAGAGATATATTTTAGTACAGTAAGATAAGTGGTGATTTTAAAATTTGGTTTGTATCTCTTTGTATGAAGAAGGTCAAGTGTTACATCTGACCAGACTGCTTTGCTCCATATGCAGTTTATAGAAAAAGATGAAGGTGTGTGATAGGTAGATTACATGTCTATTAGAAAAGAGTAAAAGTTTTTGTTTTGAACCTTAATAATATATTCCTGAGTTATCAGAAGTCACTTTGGTGAATATCTCAGTAGGAGAGGACAGAAAAGACCATCATCAGCCTTTCTTTAAAAAAAAAAAAAATCTGTTCATTTTTGGGGTTCATTTAATCACTGCAGTATTTTTAATTTAAATTTTATTTTAATGGAGTAATTTATAAAAGTCATCCTAATTTCATTGAATCTTTGCTGGCAAATGCAAAGGAGATGCAATACAAATGTAATTTGCTGGGGTTCCTGCACATCTCTACTCCCATTCTTTTCAAAAGACTTTGAAATTTATAGAAACTTGGCTATGAGAGACTCGTGAGCACTGTCTGTGTCCCAGTCTTATGTGACTTACATTATGGAAGTCTCCACAAATAGGAACATGTAAGGTAGGACAAGATGTTAATTTCCTTCACCATCCACATCTCTTTTGAATATTTCTGGCTTAGAGATTCAGCTATCAGAAGTTTTAGTTGCAGAAGACTCTTTTTCCTTGCAGTGTGTAATTTGCTGCCCTTTATACAAAGTAGAGACCCCATTTTCATGAACAGCCACACTTTTACACTTGACCACTATCTGTTTCTCCAGCACTTAAAGTAGTGGTCTGTAGTGGTTTTGGTTCACTAATCTGAGATTTCACCAATTTTGAGTTTTCCCGACAAACACACTAAAGAGTGTGGCAGGTCCAGTGCTGGCCAATCACCAATGCACTCCCTGCTGTGAGATAGGATTAGGAGAAAGGCAAAGCAGGCTCAAAACTTTAAAAGGATATAAAGAAAGGTTTATTAACAGTAACTAAAAGAAAGAGTAATAAGAATCAGAACAAAACTTTTAGAATACTTTTCTTCCCCCCCCACAACCTCTTCTTTCCCACTGACAATGTAAAGAAACAAAACCTAAAATTTCAGTCAGTTTACCACTTCTAGAATAGTCTTTTTTCAGTTCACTTAGGGAGAGAAGTCCCTCTTATGGATGCTATGGAGACTTCTCCATAAGGAAAAAAGCAGTTCTCTCATGGCTCTCTCACGAATAGCAGCCACCCAGGAGAAATCTGCCGTCCTGAAGCCCCTCCCATTTTCCACAAGCTCTTCCTACAGCTGTGTTCATAGGCTATGTCAGCTTATGAGGTACTGTTTTAAAGATGAGCTGTTCAAAGGTAAAAGTTCTGATTATCTATCTCTAAAATCATCTTCATCTCTGGGAACAGAGGTCTTCTTCTTCTCCTGGGGGCATAGGACAACTCTTCTCTCCTTTTCTGTTCAAACTTCCCATGGGATCACATCTACTTTAACATCTGCTTCCTTTGGCACGGAGGCCATTGTTCAATATCAAATTGAACCCTTCGTCTCCCCAGGGCTTTCATGTGTTAAAGGGAAACAGAGTCTTTTCTCCACAGATCTGCAAGGGGATTTCAGCCCCAAGATCGAGGCATCTCCTCATCCCTCCCATCTGGGACTTGACTTCTTCTTCAGTGACCTCGATATCTTCATGTTGTTACTTTACATGTTGCATCTTACTCCTTTCTCTCGCTTGAGGGATGATTGAAGCACTGAAAGAGTCAACATCTTGCCCGGGGCCTGCAGACAGTCACTTGGTGCTTGTGGTAGAAACTGTGATGGGGCTGTGTCAGGATCGGCTGCATGGCTCGTCTTTGGTTTTCTCTGCATTCAATTCCAGCCGCAGGGCCACTCTGCACGGCTGCAGGACTCCGTCTGCTCTCAGCCGCATGATCTAGTGTGGCAGCCGCGATGCGGGGAGGGGACCTGGGGGCAAGATCTTAACAGCTATGGCTAGTGCTGCTCCGGCCAGGGCCCCCCCTGCAGCCTCCCTGCCCCTGCCTGGCAGCTGCTGGGGCCTGGCCCAGCCGGGATGGGGCCTGGCGGGCTCCCTGGAGAGAGGCCCAGCCCTGCAGCAGAGCCTGCCAGGCCCGGCCCGGCTGAGACAGGGGCCAGGCCAGCCTTGATACCTGTTCCCGGTCCCAGGCCAAAAGGAAAAGAGGAAGTTCCCAGATTTCTTTATTTCTTTTGTCTTTTAATTTATTTTTTTTTTTACAGAGGCATGTCCAGCTTTCCAGTGGCTGGAAGCTTTGCACCACTTCCCTAAATGTCTCCCATGTGAAACCATGACGTGGTCTAGTACTAGCTGTCACTGAGGTATCTCTGTTGTCTCCATTGCATCAATTTTAAGCCTATTAAGAAATTACTTTCTTTCATGGTGCTTGGATTCTTACTGGATCCATGGAAAGTTTCTGAATGGTCCAGGAACTGAGAGTGTCAAGATTTTCGATTTTGTGATGAGGAAGTGCCAAAGTACAAGAATTACAAGGCAAGTCAGTGCACCTGTGTATAGGTCTTGTGAGGCTGGGACACTGGAATGAAGCCCAGGTCTTTTTCTGAATGGAAGACACAGTGAAAAGCATAACTCTGACTGTGCTGCTTTACCCTTTGAAGAGATTGTTGAGTTCAAGGACATTTATTATGCATGGTCAGATCTATCTTTGTTTGAACTTCCTAAGAGTTTGGACATCAAATTTTTGCTACAAGGCACACTACATGAAAGAGCAAGTATGAGCAAAGTCAGGCTATGAAGAGAAAGGTTTCAAAAAAGTTCTGTAAAGGTTACAGTGAGGCATCATCAAAAGATTGAAGGAAATTTAATGACGACCATGCAAATAATGAACATTTATCATGCTGTGGATCATTGTCCCAAAGAAAATGAAAGAGATTCAGTCTCTTGGGAAATTCTATGCCAGGCTGAACAAAACACTTGAAAATCTATTAGTTGAAGCTTAGTTGAGGCAACTTTCAGATGAATGAATTGAAAGACTCTACAATAATGTGTCCTTTAACTCATTTACTTCAAATAATTTTACTAGAGAAAGCAGAAGAAAGATGTGCAGGGATGGCAAAGTAGGAGGAAATGATGACAGAAGAGGAAAGCTTGAGTTAAATCAATTTAAATCCATATATATATAGAAAAAATGTAGATAATTAGGAAGGAGAAATGTTTCTATAATCTATAAAATGAGGAAAAAAGTAAGAAAAAGAAAAAATAGTAGAAAATGAAACTGTGCATAAAAGGATTTCAAATTATCGGAGTTAAAATATAGCAGAATGGAATAAGGGAATAAAGACCATATATATATAACAATATAAAAAAATTAAAGAGAGAGTTAGAAAAAAATAATTAACATTTGGAAACAAGCTATGAACAAATACAGGGAGAAAATTGAAGTTTTATATTTTACTGTTGCTGCATACTGCAAAAAAATGATTTTACACAAATAAGACACAGCAACCTACACTGAAAACTGATGTGTAGTACTGTCTGATGTTCACATGCTGAGATTGTCTCAGAAGACAATTTATTGCATGTTAACAATAACTAGTATACTAAATTAGGTTTTCCTTACCACCAAATTAAATGTTTATTTTTAGTGTTTAGTGTTGTATCTCCTAGACAAGATTAGGAGACCTTAATAAGATTCTTTTGCTAATAAATGTGGTTCTGAAAATTAGCCCCTAATTCAGCCTATCCTATTTTCATAGAAGTTTATTACAGAATTATTTTTAAGTCAATCAATCTTTTTATTTGATCTTTATAGAAACAAATATTTACTTCCAACTTTCTCAAAATTACAGAGCTATCCTTAGTAATTGAGATTTTTTTGTGTTCTGCTCCCACCCATTGAGAAAATAAATGAGACACATGCATTTCCAACACCTGTAGGATGGGATTACTCTAAAGAAACTATACAAACTAGTGATTACACAATTTTTCACAAATGTAAATTTCAAAGTTAACTGTCAACAAATATCAAGATGAATGATTCAGCACACGTAATAAGAGGATACTGATGACATAAATATCTAGTTGAGTGCCATATATATTTGAGGGACCTTTCTAATTTTCCAAATCTCAGTCAAAGATACCGTACAGGTATTGTGGAAGGTAGGTTTTTTTTGGAGATGCTCGTGAGAACACCAGTCAAGACTAAAACAAGAGAAACTATTTTAGGCCTAATCTCAGTAATACACATCCTGAGAACAGCTCAGAGAATGATCCTAAAAGGTTAGAAAGAAAGCTGGCTATGTCTGGCAATTGAATCCAGAAAAGCAACCTCTCACACTTCTGCCTTTTGCTTTAAATCCACCATAAGAGATTGTACTATGGTCAGGAACAGGCTTCCACTTCTAGCATGTCCTGGTTGTGTGGAGAGAGGCCCTTGGAAAGGTGACTCCTCTGACTCCTGTATGGAAAGACTTGCCTGGTCTGTAGTATCTGTACACATTCCTACTGGCCAGCTTGGTCTGGGTTCTTTGGGTTTTTTAATAGGAGTAGTGCTTTCCCTCAAATCACGCAAATACTTCCTTGCTTTGTGTAACATGGCTGTGGTAGGTCTGCAGGACAAGTGAGAACAGAGATGGACCTTAATTCTTTGTGCCATAAGAGAAGACAGATTTATAGGAAAGAATTTTCTGTAACAAAATCAGTCTTTCTCATTTCCAAAGTATTCTCATTTCCTCTTTACCCACCACCTGTACCCCCATCCCGCCTGGTGATGTCTCTCTCCACAGCAGAGGTGGCAGCAGCACCAGAGCTGTGCTGGGCTGCAGCTCAGCTGAGATGTTGGCTGTTTGCCTCCTCACTGAGCAGGCAGAAGAGCATGTGGCACGAGAGAAAAAGGAGCTTTATAACCACCAGGTTCTTATGCCTACCTCAAGTCTGTTTGTTTAACACCAGCTAAAAGAATGAAATAAATTTGACAAAATCCTCAGCTGTGTCATTATGGCAAACAATAGTCCTAAGTACATCTAGTGGAGATGAGTAAAGAACCTAGACAACTTTCCTTTCAGACAGATATTCATCAAGACAAGATTTTCTAAAGATATGGTGGTTATTAAATACTCGATATTGTCTAATTTAAGTATGTATGTACTATTAGCATTTACTCCTTACAGCCTACTGAATGAAGCTTTGAAAAAAACCTACATTTTGGACCGAAAAAACTTGAAGTTCCTTAGCCCTAGGCGTCTTGGTTATGCAAAATGAATGTGAGCATTTTCCCTTAACCATACATATGTTCCCCCATAAACAGAAATTTAACAGAAAATAAAGCTTTACAGTACTTTAAACAACACTTTGATTGAATTTAATTACAGTTTTTGGCATTTTATAGTCTTAAAATATCATTTAAATGAAAAAATATATATAGTTGCAAATTATTTACTCAATTTGTCTTCTTTAGAAGTGTAACAACTCAAGTCTTTAGGGAAAATATAAAATATGATTGGAAGTCTATAAGAAGGAAGATAAAATGTTTGAAAAAACAATTTAGGAAATGTCATTAGCTAAATCCAAAATGAATACTTATTCAGGTATTAGACTGAAAATAAACTAATTTTGATATTGCTATTTTCTTCAAATGAGAAATAACTCTTAGACTTTATGCTCTCCATATTCTCCATCTTTTTAAATTATTACAGACTCATTTATTGCAATAATTTCAGGGCTCCTATTCTCTTGTTTGGAAGTCACAGAATTACATCCATCCTATGTGGTAGGTACCAGAGCTTTTGGAAAAGATATGAAAGATCTTTACTGGAGGACCCACACTGCTGAGATCTCTCCTACTGGTTGCTGTCTCTGGGATTGCTGCTCTTGGACTCAAGCTCAAACCTTGGTGCCATTATGTCAGAAGGCATCTACAGGGGATCTTATGATGCAGTGGGTAGCTGCTGATGACAGCAGGCTGGGAATGAAGGCAGACTCAGGTTGCTCAAGCTATCTCTCTGACTGTCTGGATGTTCCTTTGCCTGCTCTGCCTGCACCCTTCCCTGACCCAAATCCTTCAAAAAAATGCCCTCCTCCATTGTGGAAATGGCAAAATCAATACTCTACTTTCAGCAGTGAACAGGAACCAGGCTTCAGTGGCTAACACTGTCCAGTGTGAGCTTGGATGAATACTCTCAGGGAAGAAACAATCTTCAACAGTACTCTGGTCTTGCAAATGCCCTTTGAGTATATGCTTATCTAAGCTCCAGATAGTTTGGAAGTTATTTTCTTTTAAATATGAAATTAGAATTTAAAATGCAGGTAGGCATATAATGATGAGAATTTGGATGACAGCTTCCTGTTGTTCATATTTCATGAAATCTACTGAAATGGAATCTTTTCATTATGGGAGACTGCTTGTTTAGGAGGATTTAATACTCATCACATTTAAGGAAATTAGGAACTTCGTCTGCTCAACCTGTTACAAATTAAAAGATTGATTCCATAAGAACAGCATTACATGTACTCAGTCTGTACAATAGTACTTTTGCATAACTAATTGTACGAGTTCTTGCTTTATTTCAATGTGACCTCACACCTAGAAGTTTTGAAGTTTATACCCTTTTAAAGTTTTGTATATTGAGATTTTACTGACTACCACAGTTTCAAAAGGCAATTTCGTCCCATAGCTGTAATTTACTTCTGCTAATAGACCTTCACTTTGGAATTCCTCAGATTCACACTGATAAGTCAATGATTATTGAACATTCATGCTCATTTCATCAAGAACTTCTTGCTAGGATGAAGGGGAGTGAAAAAGGTTTAAGATTTCCCATGGTAGTTCTTTGACACAGCTTTCATTTGGCAAGTTCATCACACCTTTTTACAGAGATGACACCAGTAAACCTCCAGTGCTTACTAACCATAAACTTCATCTGTTTTGTGGCTGGTCTCTGCACGACTACCGATTAGACCTTTTCTTTACAGCTATGTGATTCCAGATAGTACTTTCTTCTACTAAGTCAGCAGAAGAAAATCTCTAATTATGCTTTGGGAACAGTCAACAGAGTCAGCAAAACAAAACTCATTATGTATTACAAAAAATCCAGCAGTGAATAGCTCATGCAAATTCTTCATGGAGTTAGAGCAAATATTCTCTATTAGCAGAAAAAAAGGTTCTGGCTTACTGTCACCTTGGTAAGTTCTTGAACTATTTTTGTTTTATTTGTTACATTAAATTGCAATTTCATACATTCTCATTTATTTTTTTTTTGCAAAGTTTTTTTTTTGTAATTGGCATTGTACAGAAATCTTCTAAAGCACTGAGAATTCATTAACTCTTACTCCATTAAGATGTGAGTTTTATAAATATATCTTGGGTATGGTTGGTTTGCACTGTAGCAAAATAAAGTTCATGTTTTCCTAAGAAGTCTGTCTTTTTTAATCCGGGTTCCACAGAGGGAAGAGGATGAAAGAGCAGGAGAACAACATATGTGTAATCCTGTTTAACTAGTCTGCTGTCCTCTACTTTTGCCCGACTTCCAATAATCTCCATAAACTTTATGTAAGTATTTTGAAAAACTTTGTGATAAGACAAGTCTTGGACTATAGATCTTCACCATTTTCATGGAATCTTGAACAACTTGTAGATTTTAGATATATTTGTGGTTTCATCTGCTTTTCTTTTGTTTCCGTGAATGACCACTTGAAGTCTTTTTTTTCCTCTGTGTATATCTGATTTACTTATTTCTCAATTGTCTTTATGTTGAGACCTAAATGAAGGATGACCTAATCACCTTCTTTCAGTCTTCTCTTCCACACAGAGTTATTAAAAAAAAATTACTTAAGGAGGGTTTCTTTAGAGTATGCAGAAAGAGGTAGTTTGCTGATTTCCCTCCACTTGCTCTCTTTATATCTTCTTGTCTGTTTTGCAGCCTTAGATTGCAGCAGAGATGAAAATACTGAGGGAATAGGAAAGAAAAGCTAACAAAAATATAGTTAGGTAAATTTTATTTATGTTAAAGGCTTATACTAAATTGAATATTTGATCATTTGCATATTGCAAGGGCAAAACAAAAATCTCTAACACTGCTAAGAATTACATTAAATCTAAAAAGTCAGGTATCTTTTGAAGATAAATACCACCACCTCCAGAAAATAATCAACACTACTGTTGGCTTTTCCAAAAAATACCCCAAAAACTTTCCCCCCACGAATGCCTTAAATATTGCAGGATATTTTAATATTAAAGTATTTTGGAGTGGGTTTTCTTTGTCTGATTTTCTTTGTTAAGTTGGTTCTGGGATTGATTTTGTTTTATCTGGTTTTTTTTCTGAAGCAAGTGTCTTTTTGTCATGTGGCTAATTAGGCTCCATCTTCAGCTGTAACTGTGCTATTTCTATTTTCTGAGCATAAATTGAAACATTTTTTCCTTTTCATGAAAGCTGATAAATATTTTTGCAAATTATTATGATGCTTTGAACTTCAGATTAGAAATTTTCTCATAATCTGAAATTTTTTTCCTGCATCCACTCCTAGACAGTTTTTTTATGAAGTGTATAACCATTTTTTAATTAAATTAGTCCCTGAAGAACATTATTCCTATAGGAAGCTAGGAATAGTTCATAGATATGTACTTGACTGTATATCTGGTCAAATCCTTTGAGCTCCATGTTTAAACAGAATCAAGTTAAAATATCTGATATTCAACAAGTGGAAAATCTCATATAATTCAATTGAATTGAATGTTGTTTCTGATCCTCATAGATAATGAAAGTAGGATCAAGTTCTGTGTGCATTCTCTTTCATATTCTTTGAAATATACTCGTTTTCATTTTTCTTGGCCTTTAAATTTAAAAATTTAGAAAGGTGGACTTCTTATCTTAAATATTAGAAGTTCCCTAACACTAAAATTTACCTTGAATTTGTAATATATGATTGACTTCAATGAACTATATTGTTCTTGACACTCAGCAGCCAGTGTTATGACACTACCACTGGGATAAACTTCTGAAAACTATAAATATCAAACTTACAAAGATATCCACTTTTAATTACAAGCTTTGCCAAAATTGCAAATATGTTTAATTGCAATGTATATAAGGATTTTTAACACTGCTGTGAATAAGAACCTCTCTCAACTGGCATTTCAGCCTTAGGAAAAAAATGTGTGGTAAAGGTGAAAGAGACATTATAGATGAACACTAAGAGAAGTTTTTTTATATGGGCAAGTGAGCATTAGCACTATATTCTCCTGCAGCAAACTTTCTATTTACAATGCTATTTAAAATCAGACACGGTCAATAATCTTCTGATCTATTTTTACACGCTTAAATTCCATTTGGAATTGACAGCATAGCTATTATATTTCTCACAGAAAGAAGAAAAAAGGCAAAGTTCTGTTGTAATATTAATTAGAAAGTGATACTGTAGCATACTGTTGAGCAATTTATCTTCTTTTGTTCATTTGAAGACACATAACATTTCAGTCAAATCACAAGACTAGACTTCATTCTGCACAACTCACTCTTTTATAGTGGGCAAGGAAAAAAGGAAGGACAGGGGAAAATGACAGGAAGGAGATAACAGGTATCTATTTCAAATGGGCAAGTTTAAGTAAAATCCTGACTTGACTGTTAGAGTACACAGAGATCATCTAGTTTTCTACTTTGAAGACATACAAAGTATATTATCATCACCCAAAATTAGGGACATGCTGAAGTGCTTGCTTAGGTAACGATTGTGTTGTTTCCTTGCTTAGATAATAGCTGTTTGAATTTGTGCTACCATGGCTCTTTGGACAACACTTTAACAATACAAGTAATTTTGCTCCTTTTCTTTCCCTTAAATTTTTTGGCTTAATAGCAGTAGAAAATACATAATGTTCACTTCCTTGACAACCATTTGGTTTCACCTTCCTCTCTTTGTTCAATATATGAGCATGTGCACTGCTGATTGAGCACCATTCCAATTTTCCTTATAGACAAAGAAGAAGAATTAAATATAGGCTACCTAGGAAAATCTGCCAAACTTCCTAACTGTGAATGCTCTACATCAGAAATTTTAAAACATTTAAGGTGTTTTCATGGTGTATGGTTGGACTGTCCAGTGAAATGCTATAAATACTTATATTAGAAAAAACATTACTAGAATACACAGCAGTAGATCTCATTTGATTTTTTTCTGATTATTTCTATTAACAAGAAAAAAACTTGTAAAAATTAAGTCTAATCAGAAAGACATGTAAAGAAGAAATGGCAGACATTCTCTAGATTCTTCAAAACTTTGTTATTTTAATGCAAATGAGCTCATGTCAGTGTTAATATTAAACATAAATTATTTTCTGGAGAATTTGTTTATAGATACAAGTACATTCGAAACTATTAACTAGTAAAACAGATTGGTAGTTATTTCCTTATGAAGAAGTTTAATCAGTCTGCAATTTTGTTATTATAGAAACTGATTACTTTTACAAAGACTAGCACACTTAAGACATGCATAAAAGATCATCAAACATGCACTGCAATAGGATATTAACATTCTGGCAGAGAACATGTAACAGGCACTGTTTGGTTGGAGCAGTACATTATTACTTTATTTGCATTCCTCTTCATTCACAGAAGCTATTTTTCTGTCAGAAGTTATATTTCCTTTAAATGAACTAATGGTCATGTTTCAATTAATATGTTTCCAGGAGAGCCTTTATGTTAAGCAAAAACTTCCAGGGGAGAGAGAAGCAGGAGAGACAATTAAGCCTGGAAATTAAAATACTCGCATCCTTCACAGTCATAAGAAGAGGTTCTCCCTATTTTTTTACTGTTACTGTTTTATTGTGAAAGAGTTTATTTCTTTCGCTTTTTTATTAAAACTTATGAGAGATTTGTATGGGTTTTTTTGTGTGAGGTTTTTTCCTTGTTATTGGGGGTTTTTGTGGTTTTGTTTCGGGGTGGTTTTTTCGTTGCTTGGTTGGTTTATTTTGGTTTTGATTTTCTCTTCTTTTTTTCCTGAAAAACAATTTTAAAATTCAGTTATTTTCTGTGTGACAACTGGGTTTTAGCCTCTCCATTCATTTAAAATTTACATTGGAAGGCTCACATTCAGGTTTTATTTTCCTGTAGTTTCCTCAAATCAATTTGTGCTTAGGAGGGGTTTTTTTAATATGTCCAGTAAGTGTTGAAACAGGGAGTACCTAAGCCATATGGTATCAGCTCCCAGAAGGAATTACTGGCAGAAGCTATTTAGCAGAAAAAATTTCAGAAATGGGGTCACCAATACTGCTGTGGGTGAATTTGAGTATGCAAATGTATAGGTCTGGTTATCAGTACTGGGAATGATTCATTCTAGTTACCATTTAAGAGTACAGTTGCTTTAGCATTTTTATTGCACTGTTCTACAATGATTCAGCACAATGCATTAAAGTCATTCAGAAAAAAAATCTTTAGAACAAAAGAACCCCTCCCCCAAAAAAACCCCTCACTTAAAAATAAAAAATGTGTATAATTTTGTTTATGAGATGAACATGAAAAAGGTTCTTCTCTAAAAGACAGCATTACCAAATGTACAGCCAGCACACTGGGAGAATAACAGGTAGACATGAATTAAGATGCATTTGTTATAGGATTTAAGATGGTGGTCCCAGAATGAGCATAAATAAGAGATAAATCTATAATAATTCAGTTGTGGAATGCAATTTCTTCCCTTTAACCCATGCTCCATAGGTGAATCTCTTAAGGTACAACAATTAATGAAAGAACATATTCATACATAGTTTACACTAAGCACACAGATTTTTAATTTATAAATAAAGGCTTTTATCAATCACAGCCATTTATTCTAACTGTAGAAAATTACTGGAATACTCTGAGATGAAAATTACACTGATTAGTAGTAAAATATTCCATGGTCATGCATGGTTTTATGAAGGGAAGGGGAAGACGTTCTTCTGCAATGATCTAAGAACCAGAGAGGTATTATCAAGTATGAAGAAGTTACTGGGCTGCTCCAAACTGTAGTAAAATTCAAAGAAACTTTCCCACCTGTTTCCAACAGTCTCTGAGTCAAGTTTGAATTAAGGGAACAATAGCAGAAAGCTGCTTTGATTAGTAGCTGTGGTACCTCCTCCATTCTTTTTTGGCATTTCCACTTTTTTTGCCATGCAAAAGGGATAGAAAATCTCCATGGTTATCTGACTCACATGATGACTGAATCTATAACTTACGGAAAAGGGAAGAGACAACACACGACAAATACTCTGGAACACAGCGCAGGAGGCTCTGGGCTCCGCCTCTCTCTAGTTGCTGGCATTAGGAGCTGTAATGTCTTCAAATGCACAGGAAGGTCTAGATCCCCTACCCTACTTTCAGGTAGTGTAAACTCTGAGATGCAAAAGCAGTTTGTTCTCAGGGAGCAGGTTTTGTTCTTTCACAAAAGAGTGCATTGTTTGGTAACCTGAGGAAATTATTTAATTCAGTTTACCTTTGAATTCATATCTACGGTCACTTATTTCCCACCAAATTAACCCCATCTGATTTTAAGTCCTCTTCAATGGTCTTATGAAGTAGGCAAGAGCACTTGCTATTTGGGCCCTCACTGGCTGGCCAGCTCCTTCAGACTTTATTATTAATTAATTGTATGTCCTCTTTCTCAGTTCACTTATCTGACTTACTCTCAATATTTGCTAACCTTCTGCTAACTTGTAGGCACTTATAGGGACTAACTTTAAACCATTAGTTGAATATGGTTGAATGTGTCTCAAGGACTGAGAGGATGCCAGTGGGAGCTGAGAGCCTAAATTTTATCTGTATACCTCCTGAACTGGTAATGTGCTTAGAATTGTGCAGCTCATGAAGATATGAAAAATCATGGCCCTCACATATGTATAAAAATCAAATAGAATTTTTCTGGTTTATATTAACATTACTGCATTGTCTATCCAACTTATTTAACTGAAAATAAAATTTGGTGCACTGCATTGCCTTTGTTTAAATTTCTTTGTACAGATGTACAGGATATGTAATGCACAGGCTTCCTCCAAAAGGGAAGGTAAGAAGCTCCTATCTATGAGTCTTCCCCATTTGGCATTATCCTCATTTCCAGGCAGAGACACCTTTTATTGAATGAATATGATTCTGTACTATTTTTCACCCTAGCTGATAATTTTTCTCACCCATTTTATGGCAAAATGACATTAGGAAATTCTACTCCCCTATTATTTTGAGACTTTTGCATATCACCCAGGGTTTCTTTTTAATTGAGCTCCATGGGCTAGAGTAAGTGTTTAGGATTTCACATTCTTTGTTCCATGATAAGATTTCCAGTAACATATCTAATAGATTCAAATAGTAATAGCAGAACAAATGTAGACATATTTCTGTCAGAAAACATGTGTAGTTACTATATTTTCTGTTGCTTATGCAGAAATCCTTCATAAAGATATCCTATTTCCCTTAGAGACACATTTTCAGTTCTGCTTTAATTTTTCTTCCATTTAGCAGTCTTTATACGTGTTCATAGCTGTGATGTTTTTCTGCTTTGATTTTCTTAAGAATTGTGGGGTTTTTTCTCTTTTCTACTTTATCTGCTTAAATAATCAGCAATTGAAGTTTATGGTTTCATAGACATGTCTTCTGTGGTCTTTAAACATGACTGTTCAATGAAATTAGGGTGTAGAATAAGGTTGAAATTTCTTTTAGTCAGATTTCCTACAGATTTCCACTGTCATAATTAAACCTCTCTATACATAGTTCACACCTGGAAAGCTCGCTTTTAGGACAAGTCTTTTTTAGAAATAACATAAATACAAAAAAAAAGCCATCACAAAACCTGAGAGGGCAAAAAAGGCATAAGAGGTGATCTGAGCTGGATGCTTTTACACTTGGGGAGCCCCTTACATTCTTTCATGAACTCAAAACATGAACCTTCATTCAAACACCACCTGATAAATGCTTTTCTGACTAGTTCCTTGGGGATCCGTTTGTCAATCAAAAGCCACATTTGCTTTTCAGTTATCTTTACTAAACAGCAACAAAATCATAATTTGCTATTTGATTTGTAAAGTAAGGATGTGGGTGTTAATTCTTTTAATTAGAACTAAATGCATGAAAGTTATATATACCCATTAAACTATGCTGGTGCACACAAACATGAATCTTCTGTAGTTTTCAGGAATCATTCAGCTTTTAATTTTTCTAATACATGGATTGATATTATTTAATTAAAATAATAAT
>VWZV01004190.1:12765-32995 GCA_013397155.1 Irena cyanogastra | reverse complement strand
TAACTAGCTGACAATAGTGAGAATAACTTAGAAATAGCTAAAACTATCTGTGTGATTGGATAATGTTGAAGGAACCACACAGATAACATTGGGAAAAGGATGTGGAAAAACTCCCGTTACTGACTCTGCATTCCCTGTCTGCCGTTATGAGGAAGTGGCATACATGTTGTGAGGAAATAGCATATACATTGTAAGGAAACGACATCTACGAATCCCCAAAATAAAATCTACACTATTGAACGATGGGTCAAGGGTTAAACAAAGCTAAAAGAATTCCCAGAACAAGTAAAAGAACTCACGGAATGTTTGAATATGTATGTATGACCTTATTAATATGTATGTAACCAGTGCACTAAAAAGGTATATAAGAAAATGGTTTTAAACTAAGGGTATGCTTCTGGCATTTAGCAAAGGAACCCCAGCACTTGATATTGTCCCTTTTATCCCTTATGAAACCTTTAAAAATTTTAAAGAGTGAGCCGTGTTTCTCACAGAACAATCCAGAAACTCTGTGGATAGGAGAAGCATTTGGTATATCCTCTGGGGGGGGGAGCTCCTCCAGTGTGGCTGCAGTCAGTCGAGAATCGGGGGGTGGGGAGGGGGGTGGTTCCTCGGGGATCTGCCTCCCCCGAGGCTACCTGGCCACTTTTTCAGCGTCTGAGAACTGTCTTTAGAAACAAAATTAAAAAATCTAAAAAACCCAAAACAAACTAACAAGCAAACAACCTCCCCCACAGCAACCCCTAAAAACTACCACCTCCCTCCCCAAACAAGCGGCAAAAAGAAAAAGACAAACCTAAAAATTCCATCCCCTCTCCCGAAACCTAACAAAAGGGAAAGGAACTGAATCACCCCAAACCGGGCCAAGAGACACTCCCAAGACAAAGTCCAAGAAGTGGGTATTTGCTTTATTCAGCGCGCTGGGTGTGCGGGGGATACCTCTTCCTAACACGCGCACATCCAGGCACACAGCAAATTACAATCTATGGCTACATTTTGTGCCTATTCATTGTTTTCCTTAGAAAAGGAATGGTTATGGAAACTATTTCTTAGTACTTATTACTATTATTAGCGCACGCGAAGCGCAGGCACAGTGCACCCTGGTGGTCGCACTGAGGAGGGCTCCACATCTTCCTCAGTGGTCTCCTGATGAAGGTGGGACATCTTCCTCCCGGTGTACTTTTCACCTTTCTCCTCTAGGCATGCACAGTCTCTTGTTAGCTGTTTCAGCGATTTCCTCGCTGGTTTTAGCAAGCTCTGTCTTTCATTTTTGCAAGTTCTGCTCCCTCTTCCTTGCCAAGTTTCATCCTGTGTCTCTAGTTTGTAGCTAATATTTACTAGCTCCTATATTAGTTATAGTATGTCTTATTCTTGCCCAAGTATGCCTAGGCACAGTGCCTTTAATCCTTTCAGAATAAAGAAAAAACAGAAACAAGTAAACCGCAACAGAAAAAAATCAAAAAAGTAATTAAAAAACAGCTACCAAAGAAAAGCAGGAGGCAAGGAGGAGGGTAGAGGAGTAAGCATGCTGTGAGGTCACTGTCTCATTTTACTATGGCCTTCCAGAAGCTCAGGAACATCCTTTCTCACCAGGATGGGTCGAGTCAGAAAATCCATGTTGCTATTGACCTGATGGAGAAATCACCAAAATGCTATTGTTATTTGCTTTAAAGCAGATGCTTTCACTCATCTCCTCCTTCAGTTCACTTGAAGCTGAAGGAGCTGCAAATTAAAATTTTTTAATGTGAGGCATCATATTAATGGTTGTAAATCAAGACAGCAGTTTCTACTTTGCTCTACAGAACATTTTTTACTCAAGCAGATGAAAATATTTTTGAGAATAGAAGGCCCGAATAATTCAATAGCAATAGCTATCACCCCCACCCAACATGGAGTGCCACTTAGTTGTGTGTGTCGCATACCCATACTAAATGTTTATATCCATATGCACGTTTGAGTTACTGATTTTTCCTTTTTTTCTGTTTAGAAATCTAGGATGGTTTATAAATTGCAATTATTCCAGTGTTTGCATTGTTATTGTTAAAAGAGGACCTGCTACACTGGATGCCTTGTAAAAACTACATTTCAATGAGAAAAAATATGACACAAACCCCTGCATTTTTCTCCCACAACTGCGATAAAATTAAATATGAATAGATGTAAAAGACATCTTGCTTTTTTTTTTTTTTCTTTTCTTCTATGTTTTCCCCTTAAATGATTATAAACACATAAACTGTCCAGTTCCTTTCTTTACAAAGTCCACTGCAATTATGGCAGACTAATATAATTAAATCATAACTGTTACATATATTTCCAATTTGCTTTCACTTTATAGCTAATTACAACATTTTGCAGCACTTTGGAACTGACAGCTCCAAAGCACTTCAGCAAAGATGCCAGGAAGATGCTTAAATATTTTAAATGCAAAATAAACACTTAAAAAATTACATTGTATTAGGATAATAAATATTGTTCCCTGTGTGTTTAGATTCTGTTTAGATAACAGAAGTATAGATATTTTAAATCAATCAACTAATAATAAATAGCACAGACCATATGATTCCAAAAGAAATTGCAAAAATTCAAATAGTGTTTTAGAAAAATCACTGACTGTTGTGATTTAGTCAAAAGTTAACAACCACTTTTTCAGAAAACTACCACTATGGCTACTGATTAAATTAATAATGGGAGAGTGGATGTGTACATTTTTTCCTTTTTTTTTGCTAGCAAGAGATGCTTTATCAAAATGACACAGACATCTGGCTTATTATAATGCAGGGTCATTCAGTTTTATGGAAGTTTAAATTGTTAATTAAAACCACCCTGAATCTAAATCAATACATTTCTGCGCAGGGATTTTTCAACACTCCTGTTGCTTTAGTCTTGTGCTTCAACCATTGAGAGCACCTGGGGCTTTCCAAACAGCACTTTTCTGCTGTGTTTGTCACAACAGATAAAATGAGCTTCCTGGGGAAAATCCTGGGCTTTTTGCAGGTATGGCAACTCCTTTACCCAGAGAGAAGAGAGCTCCTGGAGAGCTGCCTAGCAGAGCACCAAACATCGTGTGGAGTAAAGGGAGCTGTGCTGGCATCTCCAGGCCATGGAAGACTTTTTGTTTTGGTAACAGTGCAGCTTGGGGAAGTCCAAAGGAAAGGTCTGCCATGTCAGAACCACCTGCTTCTGGCAGTGGCTTGAAAGTATTCTGTCAGGGGATACATGGTTGCCAGAGCTTAGTGCATTAACACTTTTCATTATTTTGCAAATTTTTCTTGAGAATAAAGACTTCATTTTATCAATTAAGCAATCAAGGGTTGTGTGAGATATATCCCTTGTGGGTGTCAGCAGGCTGCACAACTGGTAGAAACTTTTCCTTCCTTCAGCCAGAGCAACAGTTTTACCGAGTGTTAAAAAAAAAAGTTTAATAGCAGCCTGATTGTGTCATAATGCACCGTAGGTTATGTTAGTTGTTGCAACCATAATCCTTTGAGGTTTGAGAGGAAAAGTTTGCAGTGGTAGGGCTTTCCCACCCCCCAAAAAAATCACAAATAAAGCCAGACAAGGTTTCAAGGTGTCTTCGGTTCCAAACAAATCACACATATTCATACAAAACAATGTATTCTCAACAATTTAACTGTAAAGAAAAGACCCAAGAATACTAACACAAAGAAGAATTCCTTCTTCAGCCATATTCTGAAATTCTCTTGTGGCTCAGTAGGATCCAGTTTAACACAAAACTGCATGGGCAGTAAGGATAGACATCACACAGATGAAATACCAAAATCATTTACTGAAACTCCTATAGAAATTTTGTATGATTTCAGGAAAACTCTCTTGCAAGAGTAGTTTAATTCAACTCACAACCTGCCTTCTACTTTAGCCAGAGGAGTCTGGGGTGCCACAGTTGCACTACACCCTTTGTAGCCTCTGGGAGGGAGTGGTGACAGGGAAGTGGTGACAAAAAGCTTTATAAAAATATTGAATATCAGGGGTTTTTTTCCTCTTCTGTTTTTCTTTTAAAAGCAGCTGATTTGTGCTACTTATGAATAACCTAAAAGCTGGAAAATTTACCTGCAGAAATCTTTTTAAATTTCGAAATTTTCTGTGAGGTGATGGTCTAGAGAGGCTGCTGTAGATGCTCCCTCTCTGTACGCTTCCTCTAGGAATAGAATAATTTCACGTCCATCATCTCTGGGAAATGGAAATATGGTTGGGTCTGCATCCCAAAATGAATAAAACTTTGCAGAGTTTGGATTGAGCAGCTTTGTCACAGAGCTGTGCACACATGTCCTACCTTCTCACAGCAATTCTTATACTTTCCTTCTGATGTTATTCCATAGGAAAGAATGTGAACCAGTCTCCTTTCTGACACAGGAACTTGTTTGGGTTCATAGGGCGAGTTTTTTGTATAGAGAAACGAATGTAGAGTGGCAGAAAGGAGAGAAAAAAGACCAGGTTAATTAAACACAGTCAAATACCACACAGGCTTCATTGCTTTGCTGAAAAAAAAGCCTTGCAAAAAAAAAAGCAAAGCACTGGTAAAATTCCACCATTTTACTAGGTGAGGAGTTCTCTGTTTTTCTAGCTTGTTTATATACAAGTGAAGAGAACTACTGTAACATAGATGATCTAGATGCTACAGCATGTTGGGCTCTTGGCAGCATGTTCTGGTGGAGTGACAGCCACCCCTGAAGGGCCAGCATCAGGCAGCATGTCATCACCCTGCATAGGTTGGAGGAGGAATGTCAGGAGAGGAGGCCCCCGAACAAATCACTCAGGGCTCACCCTGCAGCCCAGCTTCACTGGTCATCCACTTACTCTCTCCAGCAATCAATGCACAAGCCTCAGACCAAAGCCTTGTGAAGGCTGACCTAGAACAGAGGCTAGAGGGAGTTAAAGAATAAAGTAGATACTTATTAAAAGGCCTCGATGGATACACCTTGGGTAGTGCAAGAGCCCAGCCAGGGCTACACCCAAGATGAACCCAAAATGGTCACAAAATGGATGACTGGTCATCAGGTCCCACACTTTTATAAGTTCTGGTTCAGAACTTATCAAAGCATATTGGAGTTAGTTGTCCAGTTACAGCTTTAGATTATGAAGTCCCATCCTTCTTGTTTTTCTCTCTTCAATCCACTGTTGTTTATGCTCTTGGGCCTGAAATTTGGATCATTTGTTCTTGGCCCCCAGCTAGAGAAGGAATTATTTTGTTTAGCTACTCTGTGGGGAGAGCCTGCTATCCCCTAATACAAAGCTCAGAACTACACACTAAAGCAGTACAGAATCTAAAAAATATAAAAGCTAAAACCTGAGGCATCAAGACAAGTAAAAGACTCCAAAGTCTTTTACTTTGGAGTGATTACTTCTGGAGTAACTGCTGACACCTTACCTCCACTCCTGATTTTGTCACTGGGATTGCAGTGTTTCATACTGGAAGCTTGTGGGAGCCTGTGTAGCAAATTCACTTAGTTCTAATGGGCTTCTTACTTTCCACACATGAGCTGCTATTATTTATTATTATCATAACCAACAATAACAACAACAACAATGTAAAACAAATCTTTATGTTTTGGAAATCCATACCTTCCTAAGGAGTCAACATGGTGTTTTTCCCTCTCACATATCAAATAGGATTAAAAAGACTATTTATTAAATAAAAAATTATATATACTAAAACTATTTATTATAGGTCAACTGTCAGCTGGCAAATGCAGAAAAGAATCCTAGAAAAGATACAGCATGGAAATCCTTCATCCACAGACCAGAGGTGATGAACACACTCAGCTACTTCTGCATGCCACAGTATCCCCAGGCCCTTGGTAATCCCATGCGATGTCCCACATGAACATGACAGAGACTAAAAAAATTAGAACCAAGCCATTTATTAAAAATGTCAAATGTTCAAGTCAGCTAAATAGCATAACAACCTGTTGCTGGGGTTAGCCCTGCAGCCAGCAACAAAGTACACCTACAGCCAGAGGAAACTGAAGGCTCAATTCCATCTCTTCTTTTTTAAAATCTGCTTTTCTAATGACTTTTATTGAGCTGACACTTTGCAGAACTCACTTGGAGTGTATAAGAAATTGTTTATTTTGTAAACCTATAAATCTGCAAAGTACTGAAATGATGCAATTCTAAATTAAAAAAAAGACTTTTTGCTCTGATAAATCAGTCTTTGTTTAAAATTATTTGGTTAAGCAACTGATTTAAGGTACAGAAGTATAAGGCTCTTAGTAATTCAACTCTCTCAACTTTGATCAGTCAGATAAAAAAGCACTTTCACTTTAATAATGATGTTTACTTAATTATGCTTAATTAAATATATTTCAATTAAGCATACTTAATTATTCTTAATACAAAACATGAGTAATTCTGCTGCTTTCATCGATGCATATATTTAAGTCACTTACAGAGAAACAAGGAGATGTTGCCACTACATTTCCCAGTCAGTTCCAAGAGAAACTGACAGCACAAATGGACAACCTTCACCTTTTGGTATATATTTACTTTTGTAGCCAAAGGCTCTTATTTTTCTCAGAATGTGAACTTGTTGAATGTGGACCATTTTGTAGTATAAAGCATACACAATGTAATGGCTAAAAAGGATCCCAGCAACTTTAACTAACTTAAAATTTGAGTCTGAGCACTGGTATTTTAGGTTCTGTCTTGGGGTGACAAAGAAATAATTAAAAAGAAAACAAAAATTCAGAGTCAGCCAGTTATTTTACATTTCACTGATAAGTTCCCTGTTTTGGACCATTTGAGGTTTGGCCATGTAGATCTACTTCCTCACCCAGAGGTCTCACAGTATATTCACACACCATTAAAAATGAAAATAAATGAAAAATTATTTGAAAACCATTAAAAAATTCATTTTTGCCTTGGAAAGTTTGGCTGTGAGTAGGTTTCTCATTCTTACACTGCTGAGATCTTTGTCTTGAAAAGACGGTCATCTATGCTTAGAGTGATTTAGCAAGGGCTTTCCCTGAGCTGTAAATCTCAAAGCAATGCACAAGAAGCTGGCTATTAATATGGATGCAATGGCATGTTCTAGGTGCAGCACAAAGTTTCTAGAACACTTTTGTTAGCATTGTTACATAGCAACTTCATTCTTTGCTGTGAGTGGTGAGGAACTGGCACAGTGCCAGAGAAGCTGTGGGTGCCCTAGCCCTTAAAGTCCAAGCCTAGGTTGAATGGGGCTTGGAGCAACCCGGTCCAGTGGAAAGCGTTCCCACCCCCAACAGGGGAGTGGAATGAGATAAGCTTTAAGGTCCTTTCCAACCCAAATCATTCTAGGATAGCAACAAAGACCACAAAGCCTCACTTCTCATGCGATTACCCTCTCCCTGTGTTTATTTTTGTCATTCTTTGTTAACAAAACAGCTTAGAGGACCCGGCAAACCAGCCAAGACAGACTTAAGCTGCAAAGAGAACTTAAAGGGAAGAGCAAGGCAGCTGTCTGCTACAGCTGTAACCCCAGCTGTGCACTCTGAATCTCTCAAAACTAGATGAAGGGAGTTAAATCATATTATCTCAGAAGATTACGGGCTTGACCTTCATGCAGGGAGACACAAACACATCCTCTGGGCATCACCACCATGGTGTCCATAAGCACTGATGAATAGCTCAGTGGGAGAATGAACCATCTATCAATCAAATCCTGCTGCTGGGCCACAGCTCAGTAGCTTTCAGAAAGTTTTTTTTTTTTTTTTCTGGGAAGAGAAGTCTCGAAACAAACTATAGCTATATGAGGTGGCAGCAGTTCTCTGTGTTCAGAGGAAAGAGGTGGATGGTAGATGGGAAGAGAGAGCACAACATCAAGAGGTAATTTTTCTGTTATTCTTTGTTATGTACACAGCCATACACATACATACATAGGAAGGGATCACTGTTCAAGAGAAGGTGTAATTAAGAAGTAATAACATGTAGAGGAGTGATCTGCTATACTGCCCAAAGATGCTAGCAATGGCAGCAAAGGGAGGAACAAGGTTTGGGGGAAACATTCCTGGAGCAGGCAGAGGTACCCCAAATGGTAATGATGCTGCTAAATTCTCAGAAAGGAGAGTATGATGAAAACTTAAAGCTATGAAAGGGTGAGAAATACCCCTGGTGATGTGGAGTGACCTGTCAACTTAAAGAAGACAAACAGTAGAAAAATTTTGACAGAAGAGAGAAAGAGTGAGGGAAGAAAGCCCCTTGAGGTTGAAAGAATGTCCCTTGAAATTTTAATTTGTACAACCTGTGAAATCATGTTGCTAGAAGCTCCAAAGTGGCCCTAAAGAAGATTAATTACTCTGATTTGCTGGAATAAGCTCTAAGAGGGAAGCTGGCACAGCCAGAACAGGATTTTGCAATTAATGCATCTGCTCACCATCCTCAGCAGAGAGCATGAATCTGAGGGGAAAAATATCTGCAGCATGTCTCCTATTGTTGCATTTTCTCTGCCACCAATTCCAGTACAAACCTTTTTTATTGTCCTTGATGCCATATCACATGAATTCTCACCTGTCCTGACATCACTTCTTCCTTCTGTCACCAGGATTTGCACTCTTGCTACATCATATTGTGCTTCCATGGTTGGAATTCAAATTCCCATTGCTATGGGGGTCACCCAGGGCACAGTGTAGGCATGTGTTGACTGAATAGTGGGTAAACTTTGCACACCACAGTAAAGGACGGTGAGCTTTTGTTGCCTTCAACCATCAAATTACTCACCCCTCCATGTACAGGCCTGAGAGCACTTTGAGGGGGCTCTTAGCAGGCCTTCTTCACCCACTGCAATGCTTCAAACCTCCTGGAATTTGCAACTTCAGGACTAGAATTTCTTAAATTATATGTGTGTGAGTGTGTAAAATTGTGCATAATTGTTTTTGACATACTGCCATTTTTCTCTCTAACACTCCTCTTAGTCCTAAAATGTCAGATGTATCCATGGCAACAACAAGAATCCAGTCTGCCAGGTCTTACCAACAGTATTTCAAAATGACAGCTATACAGGGTATGGCATATCTGTGTTAATTCACAATTGTGTCCTTAATATAAATGCTCTAAATAGGAAAGTCTAAAGATACATTATTATGGACAGACCTGAGTGAATACTAATACAAATTTTACGTGAATACTGCTGATAATGTTTTTTTCTTTTTCCCTTGTGTGAATGTTTCCATCAACTTTGAAGGAAGCAAATTGCTGTCACCTGCTTCCAGACAACCAGCCCTTGAGAAAACAAATACACATCTCCAAACAGGCAAACATAAGGTTAGAGAGGTAGGACCAGATAACTCCACCAGTGATCCCTTGCAACCTTGCTGTGATTCTGTTTATGATCTCAGGTTTATACTTATTCAGAAGACAAGATACAGTTTGAAGCACAGCTGAGAAGATGTTGGATTTCAGAAGTTAAAAGCAACTTATGAAAAGAAAGGCACAGCTCATTCAAAATATCTAATGCTGAAAAAAAAATCTAGTTTTTGCAATAAACCTTGTGTAAATTTGTTAGGAAATTTTATTCTATCCTATGTAATGTTGACTAGAAAATACACTCAAAATATCCAAACCACACCAATGCATGATGAGACAGTTTCTCTACGATCCCTTAGACAACTTTGAATAGGAAAATAATTTCATGTCCAGGATAGTAAACAAGAAAGTGACAACTTTGTTTTTAGTGTTTGGTTTTGTTTTTTTTTAACTAGAAAGTAATTTTTTTCAAACTCATTTTTGCAAACTATTTAGTCATCAGATGCGTGAGGGTGAAATGCATCCTCTTTTTCCACAGCAAGAGGGTGATGCCCCTTTCACATGAGTACTGTCACCACCAAGACTGAGGTATGGTGGTAGAGCTGCACTGATCCCCCTCCCTTCTGTCTGGCCAGGTTGAGGCTGCCTGTGGGATGCTGCTGCTCACCAGAAATATTTATATAAGCTGAGAGAGACTTAGAGCAACAGCACCAACATGCAGATGGGGAAAAAGACAGGAAAAATTACAAAACCATTTAGAGGTTGTTCATACAACCTTGCTAAGAGCCCTGCAAAACTCACTACAAAACTGTTGGAGTCACTTATAAACTAAAGCACTTTACAAGACCTGTAGCTCTTCAATAATTCTGAATTGATCTGAAATAGCTGTGCTCCAAACACTCATGCACCATAAAGTCTCTTTCAACCACTGCAGATTTATAAAAGGAACATTATCAAAATTATGGTAATTCAACACCTTCAATTGCAGGTGTGACATGAAATGGGTCTATATTTTTCTCTTGTAATTTTTGCTATTCACCAAGTAAAAAAGTGGATTATAGGATGCAAGAAAAAAAGAAATTAGTTTTCTGGATGAAAAAAAGGTTATCTTATGCAACATTATCTAAGCTATCATGAACTCTTTTTCTTTAGTTAATATCCACTTCATGAGCAAAAAATCCTCAAAACATAGGGGTTGGACAATTTTCAGAGATTTTCCTTTAGTATTTGTAGTGGTTTTGATTTGCTAATTTTTTGATTCTTGGCTAATGTATTAATGAATGTTTTCTTTTAGTAACTAAAAGAACGAGTAATAAAAATCTGGGCAAAACCTTTAGGACACTTCTCCTTATAAATTTTTCTTTCCCACTGATAATGTAAAGAAATAAAACTTAACATTTTAGTCACTTTTCCACCTTTAAAATAATGTTCTTCAATTCACTTAGGGAGAGAAGTCACTCTTGTTAATGTTATGGAGACTTCTCCACAAGAAAACAATACTCTCAAGGTTCTTAATTCTCACAAATGGCAGCTATATGGGGAAATTTGTAATCGTGAGATCCCTCCCATATTCTACAAGCTTTTTAAAGTTGCGTTTACGGGCCATGTTAACTTACGGGGTATTGTTTTAAAGATGAACTGTTCAAAGGCAAAGGTTCTGTTATAAATGCGCAGAGCCAATTTTCCAATCAAATAAAAGACAGATTTATTTGACAATAAATTTGGTAAGAATTACAGAAAAAGAGCCACAGTGCAGGGAAACAGCCTTGAGCCCGGGAGTTGACAGCTGGGTGAACAGAGACCTGGCGTCTAGGGTGTCAGATCAATCCTATTCACGTTGATGTCTTGGATTGTGGGGTTTATATACAGTTTATTTCACCGGGGGCAAACTAGTATTCAGAGTCTCAGAGTCTTTAGATATTGAATTTTTTGTTTCGCTCTGTCTCGGCGAAGACAAAACTGTTCTGGGGAAGTGATGAATATTGATGAATTTTATCTGAATCCAGGAAGGGTGCTGATGTCTCGGTGATGGTGCATATCTCCATCAGATATCAGGGTGGTAATGACTGGGTGGACCTCCATTGATGACAGCCCATCTCCTGTCTGACCACATCTTAAGAATTGGAAATTTCTTCTTGGAACTCAATCAGTGTTGCAAGCCCTACATTTCCCTTGCAGGAATGTGCATCTCAGGGAGTGTGGCCCATACATGTCTCGGTTTAACAAAATATATCTTTACACATATATTCTAATATCAAGTGATTGCATATCTCATAGGCACGAATTAAAACATATACCTATAACAGTTCTCATTATCTATCTCTGAAATAATCTTATTTCTGGGGGCACTAGATTTTCATCACTCTTCTTCTCTAGTCAAACTTCTCATAGGATCACAGCTACTATAACATCTGCTTACTTAGCATGGAGGTTTTTGCTCAATATCTACAATTTGAACACTTTTATCTCTCCATACCTTCATGTGTTATACAGAAACAGAGTCTTTTCTCCATAGCTTTACAAGAGGATTTCAGCCCCAAGATCAAGGCATCTCCTTATCCCTCCCATCTGAGACTTGACTTCTCCTTCACTGACTTCAGTGTCTTTATGTTGCTCCTCTACATTGTTTGTATTTTGTTCTTTTCTCTCACTTGAGGCAGGATTGAAGTACTGAAAGAGTTAATATCTTGCCCGGGGCCTGTAGAAAGTCACTTGACTCTGGCCAGGTTCTGTAGCTTGTAGCGGGAACTGCGGCTGGGGCTGTGTCAGGATCGGCTGCATGGCTGGTGTTTGGTTTTTGCTGCGTTCAATTCCAGCGGCAGGGCCGCTCTGCATGGGCTGCCGGGCTGCCCTCGGTCTCAGCCACATGATCTCGTGTGGCAGCCGTGCTGGGGGGAGGGGACCTGGTGGCAAGATGTTAACAGCTGCGGCCTGGCCCTGCCTTGGGTCATGGCCCTGCCGCCTCCCCACCCCTGCCTGGCAGCTGCTGGGGCCCGGCTCCAAACTAAATGGGAAAACCAGCAACAAATGAGGTAGCTATGAGGGCATATACCCCAGAGTTCATATTGCCAGGGAATAGCTTCATGCAGCTCTAATAAATTTTCAAATGTGCTTACTCTTGGTTTTTACAAGTGAGTTTAGGACCATGTATTTCACACTAATTTCTGGAATGTATTTTGAATCAAACAACATAATAAACCAGTCACTGAAATGCAAAAACCTTCAAATTAGGTTTCTTGTCTCTTTCAAATTAATCAAAATCCATCCCTTTTGTTTCAGCAGGGACTAAGGGAGCATCTATCTTGTTTTCAAAGACAGGTGTCAGCTAAGGAAGGCAGAAGCCTTCCTTGGAATGAAAAATGTAGACCCCTTTCCTCTGAATTACTATAATTTTGAAATTAAGGGGCTCTCAGCCAAAGATATGGGAAAAGGAGTAACAGTGCTTTACTAGTATGTATAACAAGGCAAACAAACAGCGAGAACAATGGCAGTGACAACAACCAGAACCAGAAAACCCAATAACAGCCTTCTTGCCAGCAGGCACTTTCTCCTTTGGTGTAGTTACAGTCAGGGCCAGCAGGGAGCGCTGGTGGCTCCTGGTGAGCATGGCAGGTGCACTGATACCCCCGCGCTGCAGGGGGCGCGCTGGCGCAAGTTCAGGGAGCACACGATAATGACAGCTCGGCCCAAACGGGGAGGAGTGGAAGTAAGGCTTGCTTCACGAACCTCCTGGGGCAGTCAATCCTGGTGCCCCAGCAGGACTCTGAGAAGCAGCAAGCTAGAACGGCAAGAATGAGCAAAACTCCAGGGGTGGTGGATGAGATGTATTAAAAGCTCTGCAACTGTAGCTGGAACTGCGTGGCACCCCAGCAGGCTACAACACAGCAAAACTCCGAGCGCTCACAAAGAAATGGCGGGGGCGGAGTAGCAAGCAGGGCAGAGAAAGGCAGGCTCAGGATCCTGGGCACCTGAGCAGATGATGAAAAGTCCCATTTTAGTGAGGCAGGTGTTAATAAGGTCCAGGTTCAGTGGCTGCTCTCATGAGCAGAGGCTCACCTCACAGCGGAAGCAGCAGCCTGGGCTCTGCTGGCAGTGAATTCCCTCCCCCAAGCAGCAGCTCTGACCGTCCTCCTCCGAGAGAGTGCGAGTGAGAGAGAGAGAGAGAGCGAGAGCACAAGAGCGCGAGAACTAGCCTCTTCCCAGTCTTTTACCAGCCTAACTCTCCTGGTATCTCTGCTCAACACTGGAAACCTCAGGTAAAGAGTGAGCAGCCAGCTTTTCAGTAGTACAACTTCTTTTTTGTCTATTGCACATCCAGTTGTTAGTGTCTCCTAGCAACGTGTATGGGGGAAAATTCCTTAAGAGGAAAAATCCAAAAGAAGAACTCCTAAAACCCCAACAGTATCAGTGTCCAGATTCCCTTAAAAACTTTCCACACATGTAGTCTGTAAAACATGTATATTTATCAGTGGAATCAGTGAAATACCGGTTAAAACAAACAAACAAACAAACAACAACCAAAAACTGCTGTCAGAACATGCCAATTCTCTCAAAGAGTAAGAAAAAGTGACGGGATAAAGGAAGACCAGAACAG
Organism: Irena cyanogastra; assembly: GCA_013397155.1. Taxonomy (NCBI): domain Eukaryota; kingdom Metazoa; phylum Chordata; class Aves; order Passeriformes; family Irenidae; genus Irena; species Irena cyanogastra. Next base: position 19,164 of record VWZV01004190.1, on the reverse strand, counting down.
GAATCTTGCAGAAGGTTGCATAAAAAAAGAAAATGCTGGCAAAAGTAAACTACATGACATTCCTCAAGAGTTCGAAACCAGTTCTGTAAAAAGGAATCACGTGCTACATGAAACAGAACTGAAGTAGCTCTTGTGTAGTGGTCGATCTCATACCCATCTTTCTTCACAGCACCTGCTGCCTCCTGGATTGTTCCTCATCCCTGGGGCTATATCCAGCCCTCATCTATAGGGTGACTTTTCATGGGGGAAAACAAAGGAGAATTCAATTGTGATTTGCTAATGGTCTAAACACTGCTACATCTAAATCCAGTATCAATGTACTTCTACTTAACCAACAGAAGACCGGTTAAACACATGCCCAAGTATAAACATCTTAGCAAAACAAGACCAGGGCATCCACAAACATTTAAGAGCTCACTCTGAGGTGGACAGGCTTGAACACTTCACCCTGTAAAACTCTCTCTCCCTGTTTCTAACCATGTAATGGTCTAACATTTACCCACTAAACAAACTATTTAGTCTTGTTCTTCACACAGTGGGCACCAATTGTTCGGGATACAGAACAACGGGGTCAGCTGATGAGGCGGTTAAAAGATGGTTTATTGCAAAGTCAGTCTTATGGAAGGGTGAGACTAAGGTTGTTACACCCAAAGCCATTGCATCAGAAGCCATACATGAGAAGCCATTCTAATTCTAGTTACAATGTCTTTTATAAATTTCTTATCCAATCAGCTACTTCCACACAGCTCGCTAACATTTTCATAAACCAATTGCTAATTGCTACATTTTACACAATTTGCCACAATGTGTCTTTTTCTATCCAATCATATAACTCTACAGAAACTTACTGCTATATCTTCTACTTTTTACTAACTCTATAACAAGTTCTTTTGTTAGACTTTAAAATTTTCTATTGTTTTGCTTGACACATTTATATGCTTACATGAGGCATATTTCTACTTGCTTAAAACATATTTCTGCTTAAACTTCAAATCTTTATTCTTATTTGTTTCACTTTTCTATTCTAAAGCTTTAAGCCTTCTCCAAGGTCTTAGGTCAAAGAGTGTACCCATCTCTATCTCTGAACTTGTACGTTCGAGGCCTTGGGAACTCTCTGTGCTTTCATTTCCCACACATTGCTTGTTCAGATTCATTGCAATATTGCTTGTTCAGGAAACTTAATTTTAAAATATTTTTAATTGAATGACCTGCTAGAAGTATATTAAAGTGATTTCATGATTTTAAAATTTCTTAAAAGAAAGGTCATTTGCATAGTGATAATTTCTCACATGCAAGACCAGTGGATTTTTCAGCATTCAGATTCCATCCCTTCCTTCCCACCTTACATTTAATTTTTACACCCAGTAGCAGATAGGTTAAAGAGACACCACAACCATGAAATTAAGTCAAGTAATTTTAAGAGTTTAAAACACAGTTTAAAAGCTAATTTTATTTTTTAATTCTATGAGGCACTTGTACGTTGTCATTTTCTCAGATGAAAGACATATATAGTACACTGTATATATATCTATGTCTATAAATATACATACATATACATGTATACATAATGCCATATATAGATATATATATATGCCATTTTCTGAGATATATATATGTCTCCCAATAAAGACTTTGCCAAAAATAATCACTTTACTCTTCTATGTAGTTGAATCAAAAGGTACAAAAGTAAAAACAGGATTGTAGAGACTGAATGCAAATTCAGGAAATACATTTTATTTAAGCAGCATATCCTGCCCACTTCAAAACTCACTCCTCAGTATTTCAGTTTGATGCTTACATACCTAATTTATTTGTTAAAAAGCAGAAATACTACTAAATCCACTTGAGCAAATAAACCAATTTTCAGTGTGCTTCTTCCTGTCCTGATGAAGAGCTGCTCTATTTAGCATAGCTCTGCACTGCAGGCATCAGCAGCTGACCTTTGGGCACATTTAACTCTCTTTAATGTGCATCACAAATACTGCCTTCTTGGCAAATGCTGCCTTCCTTGGTACAGCCCTACAATGGAGAGAAGACACCTACGAGCTTTTTCTGTTGGTTAGCAAGTTAAGAGAACACAGATTGAAAGTGTTGTGTTAATCAAAAACTGGTAAAAATAATGGTAAAGCATGACTGAAGGTAACTATTAATTGTGTAACAAAAATCCTTTTTTTTTTGAGTTTAGAATAACTATGTTTTGTATAGATGCAAATATCAGGAACTTATGGAGCTGCCAGAGAATGAAGGTTTTTACAAAAGACAGCAAGGCTGGACTTTATACAGTTTCCCAAAATGATAAATTCATGCTGTGGGGTGACCTAGGTATGTTTTAAATCTTGCAACAGTTCTTTCTCTAAAATGTCTAAGAAAAGTGACTTTTCTAGTGGAAGTGAAGAGAGGTGATGAATAAAAGTGGATAAGAGAAGCAGTAACATGGAAAGAGAAAATCAGTGCAAGAAGAAAGCTGCATTTCTTTCACAATCAAACTCAGAAAAAAAGCAAACAGCACACAAATAAGAGGAAGCATAAAAAGAATCTATAACAGGAAGACAGGAAAAAGCCAAGAAAGCTGAGAATGTCTAAGGGACAATAGAAATAAGAAGAAAAATTTATAGCTGTCATTTAAGACAGAAATTAAACAAATAAGCTGCTGTGATGATTTTTTTGCCTTTTCTTTTATATACCTTTTATTTAACTTCCATTTATCCTCAGTATTGTTATATGCATACTTGTAATTCCGTAAGTCTGATAACTTAGCATAGCCCTAGTATTTTGTTAGGCCAGGAGACCAAACATCCTAAAGGCCTCGTAGCAGGAGGCTGGAAAACCCCATGCTATCTTGAGAAACCAGGGTCCCCTTTAGAACATATCCTACAAACTAGAGATTTGGCCCATCCAGGGGAGGATTCTTCAGATTGAGGAATATCATGCCATTCATCCAGGCCCTCCACTGGGGCATCCTTGTTAGATAGGCTAATTTGTAAGGTCCATGAATTGTATACACGATCTACCATGTGAGTGCATTGTGGCGCATCCCACCTTGGTGAAACGGTGCACCATAATGATCCTTATTAAAATTCTGAGGTAAAAACCCCTTATCCCTTAGCGTGTGGCTTTCGATTTTTTCAGACCAGGAAGAGGCATTAACTGGAATACTCTTGTCTGTTTTTCAAAATGGCAGGCCAGGATACAGGAAAAAAGACTAGCGAATATTAACACAAATTAAATGTATAGGTATAATCTGGAATGCTTGAGGAAAGTCACTGGCTACCATAGAGTTGGTGGTTATATATCAAAAGACATGTATGTAAACTTACATACAATGCATATGAGCATGCACTTCTGTGAAGGCAATACATTTCAGTGTTTTCCTTAAGATCTTGGGGGCTGGACTAGATGACCCTTAAAGGTCCATTTTAGTCTGAACTATTCTATGACTGTAAGATCCTAGTATGTTTCTGTAGAAAACAAAAAGTTAAAATTAGTTTGAATTGAAGTAACTTTGATGCATTGGAGAAATGGTCTAAAATTAGTATTTCTTTATAAAAAAATACAACAAAGTGCTAAGTACTGCATTTAATAAAATTAAAACACATATACATACAAAAAAGGGGGAAACAATTGTTTTGCAATTAGTACTGCCTAAGAGGAGCTGAGAATTTTCAAGTATCCAGGTAAGAATCAGAGCTGCAAAGTTGTTGCAAAACAACAATTGTGGTTTGCATTAATAAGGCAGCCTAATAAGCACTTGAGAGGTTATTATCTTGGGGGGTAGCATAAGGGGTGGCACGAAAAGACCATGAATACAGTACTATTTTGTATGAGTATACACAAGGTGTATAGTTTTGTAAATCCGTAATTACAGATTCATGTAGGAGCATTTTTGCTTGATGGACCTCTTTGTGGGAGAGGATAACAAGGGTATGGGATGCAAAGAGAAATGGTAAGCATGTGCCTGGGCTGCCTGGCCCACTGTGGGAAGACACAGCTGTCACTTTTGGAGGTTGCTGCACTGAAAACAACACTCTTCAGCTAAAAACAGTGCTCAAAGGAGTTGAATTCAGCAGCATTTGGAAAATGAATTTTCATAGAAAGTTTGCCTTTTAAGGTATCATTGTCTTCAGAGCAAAACATTTTTATTACCTTACCTTATATATATTTCCAAATTTATATTACCTTTTTACTAGATGCCAGCAAAATTTTAAAACTTTTTACCACTAAATTTTGAAAGCATTAAAAGCAATGCAGTATAAAAAAATGACAATGCATAGTTTGTGTTAAAGAAATCAGATTTGTGCCTTTAATGTGGCAAACCAGCCACAGCTGTGCCAATCCTAAAGTTCTAAAATTCCAATCCTAAGAATAAAAATTGATTAAATAGTGGCTTATTTGTTGGTCCCTGGTACCCTAGTTTTCCCAAGTTTTCTCATGAAAAACAATACATACCACCTCACCCTGCAGTTTGACAGCATTAGTCCTACTTGTTTTGCAGTACACAATATCATCTCCAGCTTGCCCCTTGTGTTTTTCAATGTGACACTCATTCCTTATATGAAGGATGATGTCTAGCAGTATGCATTGAAATAACAGATAACCACATTGTACTTTCCAGTGCAAAACAAATCCCTGTCCAGAACAGCTGTTTTCATTTTGTAAATTGCACCCCAAATTCCTTGATATACAACTCAGCTGATGTCCCTCCCCATGTCTCCTTTCCCAATTCTGTGAGCTCATGCTGCCTGTGAAATGACAGGAACAGCTTAATCCCACTCCATGAAGAAAGAGGAAATGGCAATCCAGAAAAAATACAGATGTTAGGGCTGAAAATTTTTATATTTTACTCTTCTTGTCAGGCTGATACAAAAATTTCACCTCAAAGAAAAAAAAAACAAACAGATTATTTGACCAAAACCTGAAGGTTTGTCCTATTCACAATATGACCCAAATGAATGGGAAGCAAATGGACATTGCTGATGCTTGAAGACCAACCTAACTCCAACTAAGAGCCTGTTTTCTTTTAGTTTCTGACAGTGCAGAAATTCTACACTGTCTATTTCTATATATCTATAGAAATGACAACTTTGGGAAATCATACAGATTTTATACTTGTTGAAAAGCTGCTTTAAAATCTGACAGTTGAGAGGAATGTGACAGAGGTTGGTTATCCAGGACCACTGAAAGTAGCTTGTAAAGCTCATAATTCACAGAGAAAAATTCTTTATTTTCCTGTCTGCTTTAAAGAGAAACATACCATGCTCCCATTTCATGAACTGAAAAGCTGACCGTCCCTCAGACTCATCAGCACTACACCCCATAGAAAGCAAAACTCTTATCTCAATTCCAAAGTATAAAAAACCTACTTTCTTTTAAGATGGATTTAGATGAAACATGGGTAATCTTCTAAAAGAGTGATTTTCTGGTCCATTTCATGGCCTACCAGGTAATAGCCTATTAAGGATGCAAGAAGCAATAATTGTGTTGCATATTCTTTGAAAATTTGTCATAAAATCCAAATCAAACCAGCAACACATTCAATATTTTCTCAGCCCTACCTAGATGAGACAGCACAGGACAAGTACCAGATGCTTACCCTCTTGGCTGGAGGATATTTCCAGGCTTTCTTCCCCCACTGCATATACTCAGCTAAAATAAACATTTCAAAAAATTGAGTACTCCCTATGGAACTGCACTGAATCATGCGCATTTGCACATGACAGCAGAGGTCAGCTGAAGACCTTTTAAGTCCTTTGAGTTACACAGTGTAGACCTGATGAATTCAAAAGCAAGATTTCATGTGACCATTGAAATCCAAGGCTTGCTTTCATTCCAGAAGCATACTGCCAAGGCTTTCACTGTTGTATCTTGGGCTAAACAATTCTACTGCAAAGTCCTGGAGACCGTGGATTCTAAAGGCAACCTGAAGCTTCAGGCTGCATGGAATAAGCAGAAGGCTAAGCTGCCTTCTGAGACATAAGCAGATCTCCCACTACAGTTCCTTTCTTTCCTCTTAACCATCACTTTAAACCTCACCTTTGTTACACTTCCAGGAGGGGTCCCACAGCTCCAATGCCTTGTAGACTTTCAAATTCCCATCCCAAATGTCAAGACTGCTCTTCTCTGCTCTTCTCAGCACCATGCCACACTTTGCTTCTGCAACACAACTGATGGCTATTGCTGAAGGAGTCTTTGGTACCACTTTGGGTTTAGGCTAAAGAAGGATGTTTTCTCAAGGATTTTTTTTTTTTTTTCACAGCTATGGAACCTATTTGAGCAATTTTGGCATCATTCACCTGCATTTGTTGCACACATGGAAAGAAAATGCTTGCATAACCAAAACTGATATTCCAAAAATCTAATTCAAGATGGTTACAAGAAGTTATTAAGTATACTCCTCCTTAG
>VWZV01004176.1:0-27742 GCA_013397155.1 Irena cyanogastra | reverse complement strand
CAATTTTTAATGATATTCTAGTCTTGATTTACCTGTTACAAAAGAGGGAACAATACTCTTCAACCTCTTCGTGTTATTCAGCAGTGAACAAAACCACTCTTCATACTCTGGTCCTCTTTCTTTTCCTTGCCTTGCTTTGCCTTGCCTGACCTAAATTGGTAAAGGAAAATTACTGTTTTCTTTCAGTTCTTTCAGAGTCGTCCAAGAAGATTAAATTTTCCAGACCTCCCCACGCTGCTTGTATATTATGATTCATTCTTAATTCATAGGCTGCTGGATCATGCTTATTATATAACTGCCCTATCTTTAATAATCCTTTTCACAAGGATTTTCATTTATCTTCATTTTAATTTTACATATTAGTTCAAAACCTTAAAAAAGATCAAGCACTGACATTTCCAGCTTTTTCCTCCCACTACAGGGGAAGACCCTCCCATCCTAAACCATTAGAAAAAGAGCTCTGTTTTACATCCAGTTGATGTTCTTTATCCTCAGGATGTTCCAGGGCTTTACTGGACCCCCACTGTGGGGAGAAAAAAAAAAAAATCTGTTTTATGCAAGGCTGATAATTTCTATTTTACTGCATGTGTTAAAATTTGATGCCAAAAGATAGTAATCTTTCATTACCATTTTTAATTATATCACATTACTTTCTACAGCAAATAAATGACAAAACAGTCCTGCTTGAAGTTCTCCTTTAGTTTTCAGACATGTACTCCTCCACCTACCCACAGTTTTCTGTGGTTTGCCAGACATCAGATTACATAATCATAAAAACATCAATAAGGTCCATAAATCCTAAGCGGAATGTCAGGTTAATGATCTGTATTTTAGTGACAGATGGAAACAAATCATGTAAATCATGTTAATGCACAGAAACATATTAGACTGGATCACATCTAATGACATAATCTTTCTGGGAAATAGATAAAACTTTCAGTCAAAACGATCTGGTTCTGGCTATGGCTGTGCTATGGTTGTTGGGTGGTATGTAGAAGATAGGTCTTCCAATAGAGTAAACAGTAAGAGCTGCCAGGTGTTCCATCATCATCTAATGACCTGATAGTTAGGAGAAAATGTCCATGTTCTATGCAGAGATGCAGTTTTTTTCTTCTATCAGGATAAGTCAAATAACCAGCTATCTACCCTTCCAATGATTGAATAAGCTTTGTTTAAAAAAGAAGCGAAAACAAGTCAGTTATAAGGACTGTGGAATTCTGCACAAAAAGAGTTCTGACTGTTGTTAATGGAAATACAGACCATGGGAGGACCATGTAATATTCTGTAAATCAGGTTATGGCTAGTCATGGTGACTTAAATGTGGAGGGATTTTTAATTGGTTGATTTAGCACATATGAATTCCAAATTTCTTATTTGCCAAGCCATGTATTTCTTAACAAAATTGTTGGAGAGACTGACAGCTTGCGTTGCAGTTCATGCATTGCTTAATCATTTAAAAAAAAATTCTTGGCTTTTTCCTTAATTCTGTAACAAATCGCCACGTGGTGCAGGAACTTTTTGAGGCTTCATCAGGAATTTTATAGTTTTCCATTTGGTAAAAAAGCAAGAGAAATTCAACTCCTACAGTGACTTCTACGTGATGAGTGGAATTCACCCCCAAATCTGTGCATTGGCCACATGGCTGCAATGAAGCTATTGCATTAGTCTGACTCTTTACAGCAGTGTCTGTTTTTATGGATTGTTAAGGTCCAAGGTTAATGCTGTCATCCCTGCATCCTTTACCCTACCCTGTCCTTATTGCAATGTACTGGATTATTTTGTTAGTTTCCACTGTAGAGCCTCCTTTCCACACAAAGCCACACCAAGGGTCATCAGAGCAAGGGAACTTCTCGTAGGCAAATTATGTTGCTCAAGTACATAAACCCACTTTGAGATCTCATCTATGCCCCAACTCTTGTGTTGTGACTGGCTTGCTTTACATATCTCTGCACTCTGTACATTGTGCCCCATCATCTTGCAAACTAGACTGCTCCAGATAAATGTTAGGCACTATATTTTCCCTGCACTCTGCAATGCCTAGGAACAACATTAAGTATTGGTTCCACAATGCAGTGGATCTCTGTGTTACTGGAGAAGAAGCAGTAGTTGAAGAGACAGACCACTGTTTTTCAATACGCTATTTTTAATACCTGTTTTAGTTTAAATACAGCAGGCTAAGTATCTGCACTCATCCACAAATAAAACTATGTTTAACTACAATTAAGGCTGTAAATTAAATTTAAAATCTTAAATTCTCTAGGTCAAAAATAGGAGAAAAGAGAGGGCAAAGCTTAATATGCCAGACTGGTTGAAAGCACAGTCTTCTGTGGAAAACACGTGACTTACTAGGGAACTTGTTTTTAAATACATGTATTTTCATCTAAAAAATGCATCTTCAAGACAAAAATTCAATAAACAAAAATATCTTCAAATAACTGGCTCAAACCTCAAAATCTTGCTGATTCATTGTAGTGTCTTGTTGGAGCTGTAATTTTAAAACTTCATTAGTTCTTCCTTTTTTGTGGGCTGGCTCCTTAGGCTGACAGTACATGTAGAACATAAATGTCTCCCCATTTTGTAAACTCAGACACTTGAAGAATCTTGTGTTGTGTGGCTCTTTGTGAAGTTCAACACAAAAACCTTGTTGAGGGGTTTTGTTCTCTTTTTTTATCAAAAAGAAACACTTTGAATGAAGAACATATTTTTATTCAAATACTTGGTTTTCCAACAGAGAGTCAAAATAAAATTTTTCAACCAATTGTATTATAATCATAGCAAGATGTGAAAAAAATTATGTGCTTTCCATTTAAACAGTGAGTTACCTTGTACCATTGCTTTCCAGTGAGATCTTAGTGATATTTAAACTTTCCAGTTTTGTTCTTCAGTGAGTAAAAACAACTTATCAAAATGAAAGAACTTTTATTGGCCTCTATTTGAAGGAGTGATTAGATGCAATTTTTGTGGGACTAGAATGCATTATAAATAGATAAATTCCTTAAACATGTATGACTTTTAATGTCCTTGAATTATTTTCCAGTACACCCAGTTAGATCAGGGCAACAGACTCATTGATATTTGGGAGCAGAGGACTATGAAGTCAAATTAACTCTTCAAGTGCCTCCAAAATCTGAGATAAAGTTTTTGCAAGAAAGAAAATAGTTCAGAAGTGCAAGATCTGTTCAAGTTCAAATCGTAGGAAGGGTTGAGTGTCTCCCTCAGTCATTAGGCCAAATTTTCACATCTGTATTAGAGCACATTCCAAAAGATGAAACAACTGACAAAGACTGATGGTTATGTTTACCTGTTGCCTAGTGAATTCATCCACATACTCTGATACAATGGAGACTGTTAACAGAATCAGAGGTGTGAATAGTTGCAGAGGCTCATCACCACACTGTTCTGGTGCAATTTACTCTTTCAGAACATCCCTGTGCCCAGTTATTCTGGCTGGCAAGGAGGTAGGGGTGCTTCCTGTTTGTTTACTTGCCTAATTGGTTTGAGGAGGAGAAATTTAAGCAACTTCTGATCTTATTTCCTCTCTGATTTTCCTAAAACTCCCATTATGTAGCTAAACTCATAATCTCAAACTGCCAGAAGGTAATGAGAAAATTGCTAATCTCATTGCTCTCCTGTTTGGCTGTATAAGTCTCTTAGCTTAAGGGGCTTACATTTTCATTGTTCTTGCATTTTATAAAAGATTTTGCATTGTTCTTGCAGATTTTAAAAGCAATCTAAGATCATTTTTAGGACATGATTTTAATTTCCTATGAATTGACACAACAGAGAAGCATCAAAGCCAAAAATATCAGTATAAATGTCGGTGGTTTGAAAGGTCACTTCTCCCCATTTCCCTACCAACATCTTTAGTACAAAACAGTGACTTGTAATGTAGTCACACATCCTGTAGTTCATCCCTTTAGCTAAACAGTCCAATACAATAATAGCAAATGACTGTAGGAGGAGGTGATTTAGTTTCTGCAGGCATGAAGCCTCATTTTACTCAGAGCAGTGTAAATAGGAGTGATTCTGCTGCAGTTACAAGGCTAATACCACTGGAAGACTTATGAGGAGAGAGGGGAATCAGGCCTGGTGGATTTCTTTTAAATTTTTAAATTTTTTTCTCTTTATGGGGACATTAACGGTACAGGACCAAAGATGGTGCTATGGCTTTTCTTGGAAACACAGTGCACACTCATTTCTCAAAGTAGCTAGTGTGTAGTATATATCAGTCTGCTGAATCAGTGACAGTCCACCCCAATCCTGCTGCTGTTACATAGCTGGAATTCCTCTTGGCTTCAGTGAGTGTGCTGTCAGCACAAGGGCTCCTCTGCTCCACTGGTATTGCCAGCTGAAAGGCTGAATAAAGTATTTTCTCTTTATTATCGTTACGTACAACTTAACTGTCACCAGATGATGTGTTTTGTGCACTGAATCATATTTCTATTCAGAAAAATTGAATATTCATAAATATCTTCACACATCAGAGAATATGTGGCATAATTAACCATGGTGCTAAGGATGTTGTGGTGCAGTTACCTTTTCAATACTCTTGTCAAAATGAGCCTGTGTGGCTTCTATATAGAGCCCCCCCGTCGACAGCAAGGCTAGAGGAAAAATTCCTTGCTTCAGGTCTTTTTATCCCCTATAGGATTAGGAAAGTTCGTGAATCAGAATACTATATTTAAGCTTAATTGATATTTTATTTTGTACCAACTTTAATTGGAGCTTTATGTAATGTTATTATAGTCTCTGTTATTCACCCTCAAAACTGGTTGCACACAGAGAATTCCCTGTTATGTTTCCAATCCTTTCTTTGCGATCTTCTTTCTCTCCTGTCAATAGCTGATCTTCACTGCCTATTTCTCAATTTTTGCCTAGATATCATTGTGAAATCTCAAATGCTGGTTACACAGATTTCTTGTAACACTGATTTATCATCTCTCTAATCTTTCATCTCCTCCTTTTAGCTAAGACAGCCAGAGGCATAAACTGGAGGCTTTATGAGGAGAATAACAAAGAAATAAAGGCTGTTGATCCTGCTATGAGTTTGCAGGCTAGGTATTCTGAGAATACAGTGACCTGAAAACCAAGCTGAGAGTTCTTAGGAGCACCCAGTTGAGAAGTGACTGCACAGAATAGGAGAGAGAGCTTGATTCCTAGATTGAGTAAAATTGGAAAGGTGTCATTACCTATCTGAGTAGGGTGTCAGAGATGATTTCAGAGATACCTTGTCCAGCTGTGTTATCCATACTGCAGGATACTGAAGGATACCAAAATGTAGGAGCAACTAGATGTTTGACCCTAAAGCTAGTGAAGTGTATTTTCAGCATTAATTCAGTGCTTTTCTAAGTAAGAATGGTTCCTAAATAAGAATTTATCCTAAGTTAGTATGTTTCCTAAGTAAGAACACATCACATTAGTCAAAGCTGTGAGTTGTTTCATGGAAGTTCATTTGGTTTTTCAAATAAAACTCGATACAAGTGTCATAATGTCTATGCTGTTGGTCTGACTGACTAGTGCTCAGAGTCTTGGACTATATTTTGTGCCAGTATCACTTCCTCAGGATGTCATTGTGGAGACTTAAGCAGCCTACAAAGTATTGTATGGGAAAACATCTGACGTCAGCTAGTGGAGGGAGACAGCGTGGTTCCATTGCTTACATTCAGGGCAGCTAGCCAGGAACTCCAGGGCTCTAATCCTGGCCCTGCTTTGGGCAGGGCTGTTGCAGTCTGGACAGATCAATGCAAGCAGAAGAAAAGCTTCATCAGAGAGGTGATTGAGGTAACATCTATTACAGGAGTGTAGAATACAGAGCTTTATAGACTTACGCAGTACAGCAGGTGGAAATGAAGAAAAAGATGTTGTATTGACCAGTTGAAATAGTGGTACTTCTCTAAATGAAAAGGCACCCTTTTTTTCAATTTTGCATGTAGATTTCATGCCTTTTTTTTTGTTTGTTGATCTCAGTGTTTCAGTCATGTAAATCATGACATTGGATTTACATCTTTTTCCTTGCAACTGATTGATAACTTTAAAGATTCCTCCCCTTTGTTTTGCAAACTATACCTGTCATTGTAAAATATGTATGTAGAACAAGCAAAAGGGGATAGCCTTGCCCCTTTGATGCCAGGGAGAGCCTTTGTCTTCTCCTGCATGTTATCTTTATGAAAATATGCATATATGTATGAGGCAAAATTACCGATATTCAAGGATACTTGCCATGGGACTGTACTGTAGTTATTTGCAAAAGAGACCCAAGGCAAGCAGATTTGTAAATACACAGGCTTTTCCACTCTTCTTTATCCTGTGTTTGTTCCTCATGATTGATGAAAACAAGTGCTGCTAAAGGCCCTTGTGAACTGCATTAATTATGCCAGTGGTCAATTAGTTTGGCCCCAAACGCTTCGTAACAATAGGCAGATTTAATTAGCAACAGCTCTGATTGCAATAGCTTCACAACCTCCTGGGAGCATCATGCAGTGAGCTTCCTTTTGCATTATTGTCAAGCCATTAAACAACGTTTAATTTTCCCAAATAAAAAAAAAAACACAAAGCATACAATGCATTATATGTAGAAACAATAACAGAACTGTCTTCACGTAAGCGTTAATAAAAACGTTTCCTTATTAGGTGACTGAATGCCAACATTGCTATTTCCTGTGATGCTCATTGTAAAAGTTAAATATTTATAATCTGTTTTATTTGAACAGTGCTGCCAAAACCAGTCTTTTGGATTTTCTTCCTTAGTTGTAGAGAACTTCAAAATAAATATGGCTTGAGGTAGTTGTACATGTCTGTGTGGGGAGACAAGATGGGAACAGGTCTGAAAGGGATGGAAATACCAAGCAAACACCTTGAAAAATAACACATTGGGAAACCTGCTCTTTACTCTCACACACAATAGATTGCTGGGAAGTATTTTTGCAAGGCCTGTACCATTTATACAGGTCATTTGTGTGGCATGTTAAACGCTTAAATAATGATTTCTGAGCACATAAATTAATTATGGATTGTAAAGGATTAAGGATCTTTAGGCATTTTAAAACTCTCATTTTACTAGTTCAAAAGTCTTTGCTACTGTGCATTATCTAAGAAGCATTTTAAAATGTTCTGAATATTCCTGGGACTAACTTTCTGCTGCTGATTCCTACTGTGTGCGATGGAATGATTCCAGTTTACAGGAACAGAAATTTTGGCCTGGAATTTTTCAATATGATTGTAGGTCTCCCATTCTTCAAAAGCGTCGCAATGTTTCACTCTCACATCATATTTAGCATTATCTACTCTTCCAAAAACTATTTATTTTTTAAAACAGAGATGAAATGGAGTGGAATTGGAATTTTTATTTTCAATTCGGATTGCCCTTGGTTTTTTCCAAAGTTTGAAGGTAAAGCCAAGCCAAGGATTTGTCTTTGCTCTTGAAACCAGAGCACAGGCTGGGCTGTTTAACCATGGCCATATGACAAAAGAAAAGAAGAAAAGAAAGAGCAACATAAAACTATATTAAAAGTCATTGGAGCCAGAAGAATTAGTATCAGAATATTCTTACTGGCTTTTACTTTTCTTTGGCTCGTCCTCTTTATTGCACACAAAACTTTGCCAAAATCAGTAAACAATCTTCTTTCTGAATCCTGGAGCTCTCCTGTTGTGAATACTGACATCCTACGAGCTGTATAAATAGTGTGCTTTGGATATAGTGTGCTGAGGGGCAAAGGTCTGTACAGCCTTTAATCTGAGATGAGCCTTTGGCTTTATGCAGGGTTAAAGCAGTGCAGTTGCCTTTTGACCAGGCTTCACGTTCATGTTGTCAAATTTCATACTGAGGACAAGAGTTCTGGGAGCAGTATCATCAACAGATGATACCACCTTAGAGAATTTGTTTGTTGCTCTGTTAAAAGATTTTTCATTGCACAACACAGTCCTTGTAATTAGAGACAAGCAATAATATGCATGCTCATTTTCCACTTCTTGCCTTCTCTTTGACGAGATGAAGAAGAAAAAAAAGAGTAGAAAAGTTTTTGATTCATCTGTCTTAGGTTAGCTTTTAGGGGTGTAATTATGTTCTCAGTATTACTACATTTTTTAAATTTTGGGATTGTTTAAACCAAGTAGGTTTTTGGGGTGCTTATCTGGGAGGCAATGGCAATGATATCATAAACTTTTGCATTGTGGCTGTAACTGCCACAAAGTAACTGCCTAAAATACTGAAGAAAAAATTGACCATTTCTGTATCAGCAGCTTGCTTAATGTCTGTATTCCTACTGAGTGCCCTGGGGCCAAATTCTTACCATTCTCTAATGCTCATCCAGTCTGCTATGAATTAGACAAAGGTGCAGACAGTATTGACCATATTGTAAGATACTCTGACACAGGTAAAGGAGAGCTACAAAATTCAAAATAACGTCCTCTTTTTTTTTTTTTTAGCATATCTGCACATTTTTAAACTATGCATCTTAGATCACATTCCCATAAAACAAGCAGAAATCCTCCTGGCTCCCGCTGGCTTCTGCAGCAGTAGTAATGGTTCTGTCTGTAAGGTGGAAATGAGTTGATACTTAGAAAATTAAATGTAGGTGGAGTGCAGTCACGTAAGGCAGGAGTTAAGCAGTGAGGCTGGAAAACACTGCATGCTGCCAGCAGCATTAGCAGTGTGAACCAGTGGCAGGAACATGACACAAGCTGCAGCCAGAGATGCCACTGTACACCTCTAAAAGGAAAATTACCGGAGTGCCTAAGGTCAAGTATCCAAAGTCATATCCACGCACTCAGTTTCCCAAATGGGGAAGAGAAACAACTTCTATTTCATGAAGGGGGAATGCTAGATGGATAAACATTCATGTAAGATGGCTGGGTTATTTAAGTGCCAAAGTATAAATTTAGGCACCCCTGTTTTCCTGCTTTGTTTTTTAATTTTTGGTAGAGCTATTCAAACAAATATGTACCCTCAGCTTACCTGGCAAAGAGTTTCATTTTCACAGCTCTATGGAAAAAGTGAACCAGCTTTATTTTCACTTCAAATCTCTCTTGAAAAATGATGTATTTTTCCACTGGCAGGAGACTCACATTTGCTGGTCAATATACTCATACAGCAAGAATGATAGCTTTGCGCAATTTTGTTTAGTGAATGAGCCTTCAGATTGCTATAGCAAGCTGGCCAGCCAGCCACTGTGTTTGGGAAAAGTCAGTGATATTCATTTACTGTAATTTTGTGTGGTGGCTTTTTTGTTTGGTTGGTTTTGCAGTTTGAACACAGTGGGGCTGCTCTGCTATGGCAGGATGAGGCAGCCATATGTAGCAATAATACGTACCAGTATTTCCTCTAATGTAGGAAAACCAGATTTCATCCCATTTGGCAAATAACTGCTTACAGATGTATCATTGCAGAGTGGGGCAGTCATTTGCACATTATCCTCTCTCTTTTTAGGGAAGTCAAGTTTACAAAGCCTAGCAAGAGCACCTGGAGATGATAATCCATGCTCTTTCCATTAATTGAGCAAAAGCAGGATGAGGGATCTCACCTCCTCAGAAGACCAGATTTTTCACTCTCCTTGTGAAGCCTGATACCGTGACATTGACCATTTGGCTTTCAATGCTTTTTGATTTGTGTAAAAGTTGTTTTTAAAGATCTGTTAAAGAAGGTAGGGTGTGAACAGTCCTTGGATCATGCGTAGCACTTTGCAAAGGCATGCTGTCACTTTTACACGCTACTGTTAAATCTTTAACAAAAATATGCTGCTTTTGGTTTACTGCTCTCTCACATTTCATAGATGGTACTATAAAATATTTGACCTGGGAAATTCAATACAAAAATTTTGGCTCTAATGCAAAATGCATCTTTGAAGTAACTCTGATCTATAATCTAATGTATACTCACTTCATGTTTCTCTCTTACTAATATACTTCAGAAGTAAGTGCTAATATTTAAATGTTCAGAATCTGATTGTGTCAGGTTTGTAAATGAAGACTAATTTCTGTGTGAGTTTTCAAGTTGGGACAGATCTCATGCTACTGTTTTAGTCAATCTGAGTAAGAATGGCAAAATAGGGAATTACCTTTGCTTTAAAAGAGGTAGCTAGTTTGATCCCTTAATCTGTTCAATGGCAGTGAAGAGAAAAAGAATCACAAATGAATAGCTGATTAATTTAAATTCGTTATAATTCTGTGAGAGGATAAATTTGAATACTTGCATAATGTTTCTCATCTATTTAACCAAGAAGTTGGGCTAAAATAAATAAACAAGCAAGCAAAGGAACAATCAAAATAGAGTGCTAAATTAGCAGGCTTTTTGAGACAAAACAGTTCTTTTTCTTTTGCAGTGACTGTGGTTATAGTCTTTCTCAGTAACTGTGGTTTCAGGATTTCAAATCTTAAGAAAATAAAGAATTGCAGAGGTATGTGCAAAAACTTCCCTAAAACAGAAACTTAAAAAAAATCTCATCAGAAAAGTGGGTTTGGATTTTAATTAGAGAGCAAGTCATCCCATTACATTTCAGACTTCTTTCTTATGGCCCCCAAACTTTTGCCAGTTGATAGAATGAGATTTTGTATATTTCAGAAATCTTGATTCGATATAGGGCTACATGGCTAGTGAGACCCAGGGTAAAAGTTGAGAAAATCTTGATGTATACCAGTAGATTATATTGATTATGATTATGTTCTTTTCAGGTAAATCTAAATGAGGACTAGTGGTCTCTGTGTTTTGAATCTTTTTTTCAACGGACTCGGTGCATTTTCAGATTATTTTCTTTGTGTATTGCATATGAGTGTGTTTGCATATGAAATCGCATAGATAAATGAGAGCATCTGTCTGTGGTTTATCCTTCTTTGTTCAATGGACTAAAATACATCAATTAATCATTAGGGCTGTGTTGAAGCAATGAGCTTTTTTGCTTTTTGAGCCACAATCATCTGCCCAAGCTCCAAAAGTGTAAAATAGTGATCAGCTGTACATTGAGAGCTCTCTGAAAATGCACACAAGGGGCCTGCAATATTTGGTTCCCACAAGTTTTTTCACAAATGAGAAAGAATATGGGTAGGAAAGTTGCCAGCTTCCTCCAGGCTTTGAGAACCCTCATGCTGATGCGCATCTGAACCTAACGTAAATCAAAACATGTGGCGCCAGATGAATATGAATGCTGTAATTTAGTCCTAGGTTTTGGTTGCCATCTAGATGTTGGGTCTATGGTTGAGTGTTTATTAATGTTACCTATTCCTTACAATCATGAACAAATATTCAGCTTAACTGGAAACATACTTGCATATGAATATATTCAGCTGAGACCTGATGTACTGTCCATTGAATTTAGTAGGTATTTTTCCATGGATTTTTATTGGGGGAAGCCTGACCCACATTTGGAAGCCTGGTCCTACTCTTTGTTTGATCCAGGTTGATAAACAGCCTTTATAAGAAGCTAGCAGCATGAGTAAATTAATTCTTGTGTTCTTTTGTAGCATCGAGCTGCACTTGATTTCAGTTAGAATCAAGGTTACTTGAAAGTGTCAGGAGGTGGCAGGCAGATTCTTGTAAGAACAGGTATCGTGGTGTGAATAAATGCAGTCTTAAAAAAGATTGGTGTGAGATGCCCATGCTCTGGCCATGAGGGACAAGGAAACAACTTACTGTACACAAAGGGTGGGAAGATGGCATTCAAAGTGCATTATACCACTTCATCTGTCTCTTCAGAGAAGGAATCTGTCTTGTTAGAGAATGTCTGGACAAAAGCTGGAAACCCTGAAAAAATAGAAAGCCATGGAATTACATCTCTCCTTCACTAGAATGAAATAATTTGAGGAATTTTTCTCATTTGTATTAGCTGTGCTTATAGCAGGAACAGAATTGATGGATTCTGGGTGATGAAATCAGTCAGCTACAGGTAAAGAACCTGTTTTTTTACCTTGAAGGGGCGTGTTTTCTGGAGTTGGATTGATGGAGCCACCGCTGTAGTGGACCATTTTGCCATTCAGTCAACTTCAGCTCCTCTGCAGGAAGTGCATAGCTTGAATAGAAATTATCCCACTTCCCACTTCCCTTTCTAAAGTGAACATTTTGGTCATATGTGGAAATACAATTTAGTGTAATGTAAGTGGAATTCCATTCAATGAAACTTGAATACTGTGAAAGCTAGTTAAAAATATAAAAACATATTGTGATCAGTTTCCTTGGGGTGTATCAACTTCACTGGTTCAAAGAGGGTTCATCCTAAGCAAATGGATCAAATTCTTATTTTCATGACATGTGAAATTTCTTGGAGGATTTAATGGGTATCAATGGGATGACTATTTATCCATCCTAATCATGATGTATTGAAATAAACTAGCACAAAGCTTCTGTAAATCAGTACTTGAAGTGTACTTGAGTTAGACTTGATTAACTAGGACAGACAAATGATTTGAATAGCACTCTGATTAGCAGAAGTTGTCATACAATTTAGGTATACTAAAAATTTCGACATGATTATATTGTGTCTATATATCTGCCCAGAAACAGGGTAGAACTGCAGTATTGACTGCATGTAATGTTACACTGTACTCCTCTAGAACTAGCTTATTGCTTTTAGAAGTATTTTTGTTCACAGGTTTCTTGTTACCTGCTTTCTATAGGGGACACTGAGCTTCAAACACTAATAAAAGATCCCTTTACCCTGAAAACTAGGCTGTCTAAATTGTCCTTTCATGGCCCATTATGATAACGAGAAAAGGAGGGAGAAGAAACCAACTGAAAACAGGATTTCTTGGAGTGGATTCTGTTTGTTATATACACATTGTGGGGCTAAGGAAGTTGGAAGGAAATGTTTGTATAGTGGCAGGAAATGTTAAAGTACCATACAGATGCCTCTGTAATTTTCTGCAGATTTGACAACTTGTTTCTGCGGGCCACACTGAAATTTAGACATAAATACAGCTATTTACATTTAGGCAAAAAAACCCAAGTCAAATTATTTGTAATCATGAAATTCTACACATTGGGAGAAGTTGTGAATGAGATACAACAGAAAAACTGCTTGAATTTCTGAAATAAGGTGCCTGTTACAAGACTAACAAGATGATTATCCTAACATACGTAATACAGTGCTCGGCATCTTAGATGTGCAATGGAAGAATGCACAGTTAAATAGATTATTCAGGATGACTTTTCTAGAAAAATCACTGCTATTCTTGTTCAGGATATTCCCTAGTAGACATTAATTAACATTTTAGGTAGCCCATCACAGATGAGTTAATGGAGTCTTTAATAAATAAGGATTTACAGGGTTACATCCTATTACTTCCTTTTGCTATTGAGGTATTTTTCTTAAAAATTAATTGAATTAATTTAAATTTTCTTAATTAACTTTTCTTAAGAAGAATCTTGTAAATTAATTTGATTTATTGAAATCCAGACTGTTTTCTTAGGGAGGACTGGCAAAAAAATTGACCATAGATTTTATACAAAACGTGAAACTTCTCCTCCGACTTTATCATTAGCTGAAGTGGGTTTCTTATTGACAGAAGATGCAGCATTTCAGCTGGTTGTTGGTAATGGACTGTGAAGGCATCTTAAACCAGAACATGAAAAATGTATTTAGCAACTAGTCTTTAAAATGACAAGGGAAGAAGTGTAATAGCACTGTGACATAGGAAATGTAACATAAGATACATCTAAAGCTTTTTTTTAAACTCACTCTTAGTCGTGAGCAAGAATTTTACTTTGTCATTCAGAAATGGCCCTTGGGTGGATGGTACAAAGGCTCTTGGTGTAAAACTGGACAAAAAGGTATATTTCCTTATATGATTGAAATGTCTGGTTTGAATCAGTAATGCTTATAAGCCTAAATTAAAATGTAGTTTGGGTAGGAAATGCAGAAGGGTTTATTAACCTGAAATGAATTATCCCAGCTAAGCTATAGCACTGGCTAACATGGTAGACTATACAGAAAGGGTATTTTTAGCCATGTTTAACTATTTTTTTTACTAAGATGCTTGGAAAGTATCTCTTTTTCTGGCAAGGTAAAATTGATGGAATTAAGTAAAATAACAACAATGTAGTAAGCACATTCCTTGAAAAGAAGAAACTGGAGTGTCAGTGCTTTTCTGTTCCCAGAAGGAATGTTACTGTGTTAACACATTCCATAGAAAGTTTGATGCATTTTAATGAGTAAGGTATTTATCCTACTTTTATTGTGGCATAGATCCTTTTCCATACTGTTCACTTTATGAACTTCTGGCATCCATCTGTTATGGTTCTAGTTCATAGTTGTTGTCAGATTGTTTGGACAAACTGTCAGAGATTTTCTAAGTTAATGACATTTATCACTGGTTCTCCTGGGAAATGAACGTTTGTTGACCATGACTCTTCTGACATTACAAAGGCAGTTATTTTCAGTGGTATAGTAGCTCTTGTGATAAGAGCTCTTAGCATCACAGGGCTACAGTTGCATCTTTCCGCTACTCCTGTTGTAAATAACTGAAAGAAAAGTCTGAAAGTGGATGAATGGCTCCCTCAAACAGGAAATCACACAAAGGATTAATGTTCTGGTTCTGGCAGGCAGGATTATAGATAAGCACTTTAGACCAGTTTTCCTTTAGGTAGGATCAGTGTTCTAGTGGGGAAAACAAACAGGGAAGTAGTAATGGTAACACAAATGGTTGTTTCCAAAGTGTACAAAACA
The DNA here is from genome assembly GCA_013397155.1 of Irena cyanogastra. Taxonomy (NCBI): domain Eukaryota; kingdom Metazoa; phylum Chordata; class Aves; order Passeriformes; family Irenidae; genus Irena; species Irena cyanogastra. The sequence continues at coordinate 13,094 of VWZV01004176.1, read as the reverse complement.
TTAGAGTTCGGAAATTACTCTCTTAGGCAGATGGCCTGATAGCTGACCTGAAGTTCATGAGCCATTGTATAAGGGAGAAAATGATAAGCTATTTTGCACTTTTGTTTAATGAAATTAATTAACTCTATTCAGCAGATTTGTAATAAGACTCAGTCATTTGGCTCATAGAGAACTGACAGATGTAGTGTGTATCATACTCTTTTTTTTTTCCTAATTTGTTAGAAATAATCTAGATTTTATCTGAAAGCTAATTTAAGCCCAGTGATAAGCATTCCTCTGCTTGTTAAAATTTACTATCTGTAAGGGAAAGATAAGAAATTAAAAGTTTCAAGAAGGGGAAAGTCCTTTATCTTTAAACCTTCCTTTAACTACTGTCTGCTCTATTTCCAATCTCACTTGTAATGTTAAGTTCAAGCAGTCCTCTGTGACTCCTAAAGCTATAAGCCACGTTTTCAGCCCTCCTGTGACATCTTCCCCATAATTCTGCTTTTCTGTGCCTCTGAGATTTAAAACCGGACATAAGGGAATAAAGGGACCAGAAAAAACATGACCTTGTGCAAAAGATACAAATTTCTGGCTTGAGCAACAGCACTCTTAAAATCTTGCCTTCAGCAAGTCAGCCAGTAAAGACCAGTTATCTAAGTCTAACACTGTTGCCTGAATCACCTCAGCAGAGGTGACTGCACAGGCCCGTGAGTCAGCAGTGCAGTCCTTCACGGGCTGCTTCAATCAGTAGAAACTAGAGCTTCACAGAAAGTAGGGAGTGTAGCTTATGCCCACAGCTGCAGTGGTTCATATCTGCTTCTGCACTGGGAATTTTCCATCACACCCACTCTGTTCAGATACATTTTGTTAATCTGGATGAACTGACTATATGGTCTTTATACACGGGTGTATTTTCTAAACAAAGCTGGGAGCATACAAAGGTATTTTTCATACAAAGCTGGGTTTTTTCAGCAAGAGAATACCTGCGCATCTGCATTATTATGTTGCTAGTTACAAGGATGTAAACCAAGAGAAGGTCACAGTAACTAGTGGCATGGTTCCAAGGTTTATCAGTATGAGACATTAATTTAGTGGAATTTAAGGAGCAATTATTTCTTCTCTCTCACGGCAGCCACTTCACCCCGTGTGCTCTTTTTTGCTTCATTGTATACAAAACATATAAAGTGAACAACAAAGCTAAGTGAGGTGTTTTCTGGAGTTGTCACAGCTTGTTATTTGATAGTTATCATAATCCAGATTCACTGAGGGGAAGATTTATTTTGGCTACTCTAGGAGGATGTTGGCAACAGATTTCTACTTTGTCAAACCATGGTTATTTCTGTGAAGGTTTCAACACACAAATAATTCCTATTTCACTTTTTAAAAGAGTGTATCTGCTACAGGGATTCTCTAAGTACACTTCATTATCTAAACACTGGAAACTTGAGAGGTATTCAATCTCTGTTTATGTCAGTGGGTAGACCAAGACAAAAACATGCAAAATCATCAACTTATCTAGATACCCTTTTCAAATACTTTATGAAACAAAAGAGGAAAAAAAAGTCAGCTAAAGACCTCCATCAGTGCCTTAGCTAGCAAGTATTATTATTTTTTTAAACCTTTTACATGGATTGGAAAAAAGCACACTGTTTTTTAAACCACTCCATTGTATAGATGGAATTGTGTGCCATTTGAAGCATGATGGTGTTTACCTTCCTAGCACCTTTTCCCCTGCAGCAGAAGTCTTACTGATTTTGGACATGTACATATGCAAAAAGCTGTCAAGGGGCAGTATTATTCTGGACACGATTAGTGAATTTCTGTTGGTGCATACAATTTGCAAAGCATTTCCTGAACTCTGGATAAAAGAAAACAAGATTACCCTAGAGCTTAAATTTGTTAAAATGCACTAGAATATTCAGTCAGGATTCAACTTGTTCTTTGTGCACTGAACTATTAAAAGTCAAAAAGTAAATCCTTTAACTGGTTTGAAAGAAGAGGAAATACTACCCACTTTTTTTTTTTAAATTGTAACATTAAAATGACTGTTCTTTATCTGCAGATAATATCTTACTGATTGAAATTCTACTGGCTTGAAATTTTCCTGTTAGTAATTTGAACTCTGTAGAGTGCTTGATATTCTTGCTTTTCAGATATTTAATATTTTTTCCTACTGGATAGTGTGGGAATTATTTAGAAATACAGTTTTTAACAATCTAAATTTCACATGATAGGTGATTTTAAAGTCCCTGGTAAAATAATGGCTTGAATAAATAGTCTTTCTTATTTATTGTCTCTAATGTTTCTCATGTACTGGTTTATTAGTGACCAAAAATCCTCAGCAGAAGTGTTATTTAACTGATTGGTGTAAACTGACAGGCCTTCTCAGGCCGTGTGGTTTCTGCTCTTTCCCCTTTGCCTCATAGTTTCATGTAAAGGCTGAGAATGTATAGATATGTACGTTTTTCACACATTCTGAAAGATTTCAGGCATACTGATTACATGACATAAAAATGTATTCTTCTCGTGGGTCTTTGCTCTCCAGAGCAGACGATACATTGCCAATACCAGAATCACCAGAAAAGAACGTGGAAGAATTCTCATGGTGTTAAGAGGTTGTTTCAAAACTGGAAAGAACGAGCAGAATATAAACATCCAAATGGATATCTAGATGAATAATTCATTTGAGGAATCCTAAGCAGTTGGATTTTTACCACTACTTCTGAAAAGAATCTGTGCTTTAGGGACTGTGGAGTGTATGAGGATTTTTTTAAGGTTGCAAAGTATATGCTTCTCCATAGATTATATGAAGTGTAGGAAAGGGGGCATTCAAAATATTATTAAGACTATAAAATGAAGCAGCTGCATGAAAACAAAACTAAAGTTTCTAACAATATATAGCCTAAACCAGTGTAGCTGGTATTCAAGCTGTAGCAAGCCTTCACAAAGAAAGTCCTTATATGCAATGTTTGATGAATTGAGTAGGCTCTTTCCATCTGTCTTCTTCAGTACTTTTTCTTTTCCATCCAAAAGCATCATCATGTGATCAAGAACTTCAGTCAGCCCTGGAGGAAGCAAAACAGCCCCAGAAAGACAATGTGTTCATTCCAGAGTGTGCTCAGGGTGGCCTCTACAAACCAGTGCAGTGCCATCCTTCCACAGGCTACTGCTGGTGTGTTCTGGTGGACACGGGACGTCCCATCCCTGGTACATCAACCAGGTAAGGGAGTACACGTTCAGCTCTCAAAGGCTGTAGTAAGAACATGCCCTAGTGTCCATGGACTGTCATGTAGATTTCTACTGCTGGTGGAATTATGTCACATAGGTTTTTTCCACTATAAAGTGAAATATTTTGAGACATCAAAAATTAAGGCCAGATGGCCATGGACTCTTTCACTGCAGTTGCACAGGCAGTTTGCCATCCTAGTCTTCTTCTTTACTCCTATTTTGTGCTGGGAATCCAAGGCTTGGAGTATATAATGAATAATCCTGGAGGAAATCTCACACTCCTTATCCTGAATGTAAAAGAGGCAGATGAGATGGTCTATGACACAAACCACATCCAACCTCAGAAATGTTTAGTTATTTTTCCAGTAACCTCCTCAACTATTTCATATGACGGGCTTTGATGGAACAACTCCTTGGGAACCCATAGAGAGGAAATATCATTTTAGTGTGTTATTAATAGAAGGTTGGAGTTCAGTCATCTCAGCTGAGCCGGATACATGGTAAATTATCATGAGCCACATAGTGCAGATGTAGGCAAAGCCCATATCAGGTTCCAAAGGATGTTATTTAGGTTGGTTATTGAGGTTTGGCCCCTGTAGGAATGCTATAGAAGCTTATATAGAGCTGGCAGGCAGTATAGGTATCTTCATGCAATCATAACTCTTTTATAACTTAAGCAAAATCTTTTTTATCATTAGCATAAGGTTTGTGAAAGAAACATGCATTGTAAGCCACTTGCTGTAAAATAGTATATTCTTGGGGAGGATTTTTCACGTATTTTTCAAGTGCTGCGTTATTGCTAGTTGTTTATACCATAGTCTAGACTATGCCAATTACAGTGCCATCTGAAGTGGACTTGATGATTTTAGAGGTCTTTTCTAACATTAAGGATTCTTTGATTTTATCACTTAAAGTTGCTGTTGATCAACTGTTTCTGACAAGTCGAGGTCCGTAAATGGTCAAAACACAGTAGTCTAAATTTGATCCTGAAACTGTAGGATGACTATACATATTGTATGAGAATCAAAGATGACTTCTAGAGATTTCAGATACTCCCTTTTATGCTCTTTCTCTGTTCTCCACCCCTAGGTTTGTTCACTGTTTCTTCTTTTCAGTGCTAATCCTTCTTTGAATTATTATCTTAAATATTTTCATTTCCTATTCCCTAATTTGAGTCCAAATCATTTTCTTGTGCTCATCAAGCAATGGGGCTTCTGCCGTGGTTTTGTTTTCATTGGGTTTTGGGTTTTGGTGGGGTCTTTTTTGGTTTTTGTTTTGGTTTGGGCTTTCTTCTTGTGGGTTTTTGGTTTGGGTTTTTTTTGGGGAAGGGTTTGTGGCGTTGTTTCCTTTTTTTTCCCTTTTTTGTTTATTTTTGTTTGGGTTTTTTTTGGGTGTTTTGGGGGGGATTTTGTTGGGTTTTTTTTTGTTTGTTTTGTTTTTTAATTCTTATTGGTATCATTTCATTATAGAGTCACAGAATAGTGATTGGTAGGGACCTCTGGAGGTTTTCTGATCCAATCCCTCTACTCAAAGCAAGATCATCTAGAGTGGATTGCTCAGGACTATGTCCAGATTATTCTGAGTATTGCTAAGAATGAGGAATCCATAGCCACACTAAGCTGCCTGGTTTAGTGTTTGATCACCATCATAGTTAAAAATAATTTTTTTCTTACCTTTGCATGAAATTTTCAGTATTTTATTTAGTGCCCATTGCCTTTTTTTCCTGCCTCTGGACATCAGCAAGAAGATTATAACTTCCCTTTCATTATTTTCCTCTCTTTGGAAACTTAGAGACAACATTAAGATCATTCCCGAGCCTTCTCTTCTCCAGGGTGAACATTGTCAGCACTCTTTCCTATCAGATGCTCCAGTCCCTTAATCATATTCATGACCCTTTGCTAGACCCACTCCAGTGTGTCCATGTCTCTGTTGTTTGGGGAGCTCAGAGCTGGACACAACTTTGCAGATAAGTCTCATTCTCCCATTGTGAGTGGGAAGGTGAGGATCTCCTCCCTTGACCTGACAGCAGTACTTTCTCTAATGCAGTCCTGGCAGCTGTTGGACTTCTTTGCTGCCTTATACTCAGCATCAGAAATCCCAGGTTCTTGCTTCAAAGTTGCTTTCAAGCTGGTTGACCCCATACTGTACTGATGCAGGGAGTTAATCTTTGCCAGGGGCAAGAATTTTGCAAATTTTGCATTTTTTTTTTTAACTTCATGAGATTCCTGCCAGCCCATTTCTGCAGCCTATTGAAGTATCTCTGAATGTCAGCACAACTGTCTTGTGTATCAGACACTTCCTCCCAATTTTGTATCATCTGCAAACTTACTAAAGTTGTTCCATGTCCCAGTATCCTGGCCACTATGGAAGAGGTTAAACAATATTGTCTCTGCAAGTTTTCGGGCACTCCACTGATGACTGTCTTCTAGCTGAAATGTTTCTGCTCATCCCAACTATTTGAAACTGGCGGTTCAGCCAGTTTTCAACAGACCTCACTGTTCATTTATCTTGTACATACTTCATCAGTTTGTCTATGAGAATGTGCTCAGAAACAGTGTGAAAAGCCTAGCTAAAATTAAGATAAATAATATCTGCCCATCTCACCTTATCCACTGAGCAAGTTACAGAATCACAGAAAGCTGCAGTGTTGGCGAAGTATGATTTCCTCTTCATAATTCCATCCTGACTACTTTCAATCACCTTCTTCTTCTTCCTATGTTTTGAAATAGCTTATAGTATTTACTTTACCATCTTCTCAGAAACTGAGGTAAGTCTCTCTGGCTTACTTGGCTATACCGTGCCCTTCTTGAGCACAGAAGTGACATTTTCTTTCTTCCAGTCCCCAGGAGCCTTCCCTAGTCAGTACAACCTTTCAGATATAATAGAGTGGCCCACAAATCAGCCAGCTTCCTCAGCACTTGTGGGTGCATCCCATCAGGTCCCATGGAGTTGTGTATGTCCAGTTCAAACAATCCCTGAGATGATCCTTCATGAACCAGGATAAATCTTCCTTGCTCTAGACTTTACTATACTGCTCTCAAGGACCTTTATTTACAAATAAAGACCAGGGAGAAGGTGCCATTGAGAACTTCTGCCTTCTCTCTGTCCTTTGTCGCAAGGTCCCTTATCTCACCCAGCAGGCTCACATTTCCCTTGTCTTCTTTTTGCTGCTGATATTCAGGTAAGAAGTTCTTCTTGTTGCCTTCATGCTCCTTACCAGATTCCTAACTCCATCCCTGCACACTTGAACAGTGTCTGTTTATTCCTCCTATATCAGCTGACAAATTGTATGCTTCCTTTAAATGTGAATTTTGTCAGGTGCAGTTTGTTCATCTGTGCAGGCTTCCTGCCATATCCTTCACGTCAGGATGAACCATTTATGAAACTGGAGATAATGATCCTTAAAAATCATCCAGCTTGCTTTCCTATTCATATGTATGGTGTGCATGCAGTATGTGCCATTTTGGCTCTTACTGTCATACAGACTGGAATTCTAGGTCTTCCCAACCCCTTGATGATTCATCTATGGACCTAGAATCAGTCTCTGTCTCTTTTTTCCCCTGTTTGGTCTGCTGGGCTCTTGTTTTTGGCAACCACACAGTCACTCAGCTGTGGGAGAAGAGGCAGCAGGAAGATTTTTCACTGTGCTGCATGTCTCAAGGTTGAAATGCTGGAAAATTGGATTCAATCTTTCCATGCATATGGTTTAGACACAAAAGTGCTCTGCCTGATGACTGATACTAAAAAGATCAGCTGCTATGTTCTTGACCATTTCTAATTTTTCAGCTTTGTTAGACTTAAGGTCAGTCCTCAGTGAAGCTCTGCGGAAGGAAAATGTAGTGATATCCCCAAAGAGGACATTTCTGAGCACAGATGGATAAGGAGAGTACTCAGTTGTAGGAATTTCACATTAAATAAAGAATGACTGGTGTATTTAGGAATCTACAGTTTTGGTAAACAAGCAGGTGGGATTACTGCCTGGAGTTTAAGAGGAATGTCTAGACCTCATTTCTGAGAAATATGTAGGTGGGCTGGAATCCCATTAATTATTTCTTGATTTTAATTTTTTTTCTGTATTGATAAAACAAAACTTTTTTTTTCTCTCAGGCAGAGGGAACTGAAGGGGAGATGAGAATATACTGAGGAATAGACACTTGTCTTTTTGCAATTCTTATAGAATGGGAAGAATGAATATGTGAGTCCTTCCTAGTTTAAACAGCCAGGGGCTTGTGCAAAATTTGATGTACTGTCTTTCAGTTTTCCACTGAAAAATACAAATGAAAAGATGTTAAAACTCTGCCTCAGTAACTGATAACATTAGTACTCCTGGTAGCAAGATGGATGCATAGCATACTGAAATTTCTGTTCTGCAAATTAAGATCAAATCACTAAGGGACAACATGGAGAGGATAGACAGATCTGGGAAGCTATTGCCAGAGCAGCTCAACATTTTGCTTGTTATTTGTTTTGAGTATACTCCTGAGGATGATATTTGTCATATTATCAGGTTCTGAACACCTCAATAAATGGTAGTCATGTTAAATAAGACTCTCAAAATGAAGGTAAGTTATTAACACTCATTTACCTTCTAATACACTGTCATCTGAAAACAAGAAAAATCATTTGTCAGTGAAGATATTTCAGAAAAAAATAAACTCATTCTAGAGTTAAAATAAAGATATGTCTTGAAGAGATGAGGAACCCCTCTAGGACATTTAAGACAGTAAAACTTAAAAGAAATAGGTGAGGTTGTGGAATAAATCTGGATTAAAAGGAGGTAATGCATTTAAAGGCTAAAAACAACCATTCCCACAAAAGTGTCTGTGTGGTCCTCACCATCTGGCCCCCAATGCCTCTTGGAAATCACAGCATGAACCTCAGCCTTTTGGCTCAGTGGGGACCATGGGGCTGTGTTCTCACGTGTGACTTTTTTAGCAACAGGGATCTTGTGCAGAGCAAACCCAGAACTTGCACAAGATTCTCTAAACTTAAAAAGGAACATAAATCATCTGTTTCATGAAACTGCCCACGCCGTAGAATCCCTGTGGAAGCCTCCATCCTCTACTGCTTTGTACACCTCAGTAAATCTCAGTGCTTCCCAGCGGACTGATCAGAGGTATAAAGCAGTCTTCTTAAGCCCTTGCCAATTTTAGATACACATTTACTGCTAAGGATTCTTTCGCCTTCTAAATTCAAAAGTGTAACTTGGGATCTCTTTTAACTGTACTGTTTTTAACCTGACAGTGCTCCATTCTGACATTCTATCCCATTTCCACTCTTTCTCCATGAAAACTAAGGCAAGTCTGGTTTTCTTATCAGCTTTTAGCATGGCTATTCCTGTATGGTAAATTTTAAGTGACTAGTTTTCTTTCTTCAGTTGCTTTAAAGAGTTAAACGTAGACTTTTCACATTGCAGCATTTTAACACCTATTGGGCTTTTATAGATTTAGTTTGTATATGATGAACTATGTGTGTATTTAACAAACATATCAGCCAAAAGGGTAGAAAAGTAGAGGCCAAAAATGAAATGTAGGCACAGAGCAGCCACAGTAATGGAAGAGAAGGAGGGGAATGCAGAGTCAGGTATCCGATTAATCAGGGGCCAGGCTGTTTGCCAGATACTGCATTAGGGAGTATTGCTCAGAGACTTGCCTTTGACTGTTTTCTTGGCTGATTGAAGTGGTCATCCATCAAGGATCTGAATCCAACCCATGTTATCAAAGCACCTTCTATTTCTGTCATCCTTTAGGGTAAAAAAGAGTCTGTAGCTCTCCCATGTCCATAAAAACGATACTGTAGCTTCTTGCAGCAGCCAAAATTTGATGGGCCAGTAGTCAGTTTTGTCAGATGGTGAAGAAATAAATGAAGCCCTCAAAGGAAAAAATAATATTGCAGTTTTCTATGCTGTCTGATAATTAAGAGCAAAATATTTAGGCATTGTTTTTAGAAGCAGTCTGACCTGAATTGCCACCATTCAATGTTTTTAGAAATACTTTCTTCCAAAAAATTGGGTTAGTATATTTTACTAAGACATTTTAGTATGCCACTCAGTAAACGTGATTTTGGTGAAGTTGAAGTAGGAGAACTTCAGTTATACTAACTGTGAAAGAATCTATATTTGATGAACAGTATGTACACACACATGTATGTAGTCACAATTCATGTTCGTTTAACTGAGAATTGAAACTCTCTCTGAAGTGCTACCTACTAAATTCTGCAACTTCAATCTACTTTAGGACAATAAAGTAAAAATTTCTCAGAAAAAGACTTTGTCAAGGTGAGTTAAAAACCACCATGCATTGATAGTGGGACATGGAAAAAGAGGTGAGATTCAGCAGCAGATGCTCCCATGCTTCTTGGTCTTGCATGAAAAGTATTGCTAGTGGTGTTGCATAGGTCACTGTTTGTTGGAAGTACAAATACCACAGTTTCTTGTTACCAGTTAGCCTAACAAAGTGACTTTAAGTAAACTCAGTAAGCATGGAAGAGCCAGAATATTCCAGTAGCAGGTGGAGATTTACTCTTTTTCACAGTTCACTTCAAGCAGTTCCAGCCCAATTACCTTCCTTCTGGAAATTCCATCACTTTTTCACTCTTGTTCAAAACATTCATGGTTACCCCTTCTTACTTAAACTAATTTTTTTACAAGACACAGTAGCACACTAATTTAGAGCTGCAGTAGTACCTAACTGCAGTAGCTGCCTTGCTGTGATTTTGAAATTGTTTCTCTGGTGTTTCCCAACATGAATAACGTCTGTGGTATTTTTTATGACATTTTTGTTTATAGGTGGGAGACAGACTTATTTTTTCTTGCTTCTGTGTGGTTCCTTTGGTATATTTTTCAAAATAATTTTTATTTTTTATTAATTTATAGCAATTCTTTAGTTTTCCTTCCAGTAGAATGGGCTTTAGAAGAGAGAATATTTTTTTAGTTTGGTATCAGCTCCAGGAGAATAAAGATGGTTTCTCTGAGGTGAGTGAAAATAGATAAGTTTGCATTGCCCTCTGAATGAAAATGTGGGCTTATTCCCTGAATACAGCAAGGTATGAGGACTACAAAATGGGAAATTAATTGATTCTTTAACCAATTAACCTTGACTGGTTTTATTCTCTCCCTGTTTGTTCTTTAGGTATGAACAACCTAAATGTGATAATGGTGCCAGAGCTCACCCAACAAAAACAAAGGATTTATACAAAGGGCGCCAGCTTCAAGGTCAGTGAAACTGATAAATATAAGTTTATGCATTCCAATGCTTTGTTCATTCACTACAGTAAATTAGAAAGCAATTCTTTACACTATATCAAAGCAAGGTATCTTTTAGATATCACTATGTTGATTTGCCACTGACTGAAATCTTTGACTTTGGAGCAGTGTAAGTCAATATGGTCTTGGGATCTTGTCAGAGAAAGTAAGGCTCATTTTAATCAGTAGTTTAATGGCCGTCACATTTACTTACTGGAATTATTCTTTGCTGCTCTCATATCAGGGAAATCAGCAAATATATCCAGGATAACTTAACCTATGCTTCATAATCCTTGTTCTAGCAAAATCCATGGGAAATGGACCTCCATCTTCAAATCAGTCTAAATAATGTATCCATCTTACTTTTCTCCAAGAGCATCTTTGTCAGTTTACCTCACAATAATACTTTTTAAAACTATTCTTTGTTGAAAGAAAAAACTGCCTTTATTAGAGTTCTCATTTTTTCACACTTTTTGTAATCATATGAGAGATATTATCTATGGATAGTTGAGCTACACAGAAGTCAGCAGACTTCCTTAATTTTTGAAGTGGCCTTTTAGTATGCTTGAATAACTTGAGGTGTAGCAGGTTTAGTGATATTGCACATAATGAGAGAATTACAAGTCACTGTCAGTCATTGTAAAAAGCCAGAAAGAAGTAAGTAAGATGTGCAGATCTTTCATGTCATGAAAAATAATTTAGTTTGGTCACCCAAAGAAACATTCAGACAATAATTCTCAACTTATGCCCATCAGTGTTGAAATGCATATTGAGTGAACACACATTAATGCTCTCTGTCATGAAATAAATTTAATTACAAGGTGTAATAAAAAAATACTAGCTATGTTGTGTTTTATATAGAAGCTAATCAAAATATCTGGTTGAAGATGCCCTGCTCATTGTTGGGGGGTGGACAGGATGACTTTCAAGGCTGCCTTCCAATCCAAATTTTTCTGTGCTATTTTACAACTCCATGGAAAGCAGTGGAAAGTTAGATATCTTCAATAAATTATTTCACACAACACTTTCATAGTTACAGGCTTGGATGGTTACTTAATTTTTTTTTTCTGAGTGAAAAGGACTTGACTCAGAAGATATTCTAGCAGAGCAGAAGCTGAAGAAAGAAGTTTTGCAGTTAAAGATATCACTTAATGGTCATTCCTACCTTTTGCTAAATATTTTGCAAAGTACTTTCTAGATGAAATCTTTGAGGGAGAATGGGCAGGTAAAGGTTTTTAAGATTTCATATATCTGTTTTTTATCTAAACTGCTAATGCTTTCCTACAGTACAGTAATAAAGATTTAACCTAAATCAAGATACTTTTCCAGTGGAATACTTAACAAGAATTTTCAATGCTGCAAGCTCCTACTTGATAAATTAATTTTCATTAAGTTAGGCAATGGTATATTGATTTTCTTATTTTTTACATTATAGTATTTTGCATTACGTGTGCTTTAGTCCAAAAAACCACTACAGCAATGCAAGCCTATAATTACCATAATTGATATGGATGACATGGATTTGCTCTCTCTCATGTTAGGTTGCTTAATCTTTGACTTCCAAATGCCTTGTGTTATTTTAAAATAAGGCAAATACCAAAATTTCTTAAGTACTTATAGGTTAGCTAGAAGAATCTCCTTCTATTCCACAGCAGCATGGAATAAGCACGTGCCTGTAGAAGTAATTGGGGGAAGAGGCTACTTCCCAGTTGCAGTTGTGTTAAGATGTTTATTTTTTTGCTTTCTCTCTCTGTGAGGCTAAATGCACAAGTCTTCAGATGGCAAATTAATTTCTTATCATGAAAACACTACATCAAAGTGAAATGAATTGAATTTACTTTAGACAATTTTTTGAAAAAAGGAGGTTGAAAGAGGATCTTGTACAAGTATTTCTAGTTGTTGACAAGTAACACAAAGCTGTGCAAATAGCTAATATGAATCAACTTTTTAATAGCAATAGATAACTGTTATTCAGTTTTTCTATTGTAAGCAGCCTTGCAAAGGCATGTTTGCATCTGTTTTGTCTAAATTTAAATATGGCATGTAATTGCTGATTGGTGCCAGGACTAAATGAAGAGAAAACTAGGTTAATTAAATTCTTACTTTTAAGGAATAATATGTTTCTGAAAGGATGGGTTTGCTTGATTTGCTGATTATAGCCACAAAAATGTAGTAGCCCTTGGTGAAACCACTGTGACTACCTGCCATGTAAAACCAGGAAGATTTTAAAATTAATTACTTTACTCCTATGAATGATCTTAAATGGGATAAACCCTACAGTTAGATCCTCTAGTGGATTTAATTGGCATGGTTCTGCAGCTGCACTGATTTATACCACCTGAAGATTTGAACCCATTCTTTGTTAAGCCAGATATTTTTAGCAATAATTGGGAAATAAATCAGGAAGCAGTTCTTGGCAAGCACTGATACCTTGTTAAGGCAAAATTGTGGCAAGTAAGTGTCCCTTGGAGTCTCCAGCGAAATTCTTGCTAATTTAAACCTAGCTAAGACTATGTCTTCACATCCTAAGGTAACCTAATATAAAGCATCTGAAGCTGAAGGCTAGTTTGTAGGGGCAGTCCAAGCCACCTGTATCTCTTCGTTTGGGCTAGAAGTTATATAATAATAATAATAATAA
>VWZV01004174.1:0-76205 GCA_013397155.1 Irena cyanogastra | reverse complement strand
CCCGGGCCAGCGGCGGGCGGCAGCTGCCGGCGGAGCTCGCTGCGGAGCCGCCGGAGAGTTACCAGCTTCGGCAGGAGAACGAGCTCCAGGTGCTGGAGTCCATTTATGGGCAGGACTTCCAGGACCTGCGGCAGAGCCAGGCCTGGAAGGTAGCGAGCGGGGTCTGCGTACATCGGGCCGGGCGCGGGGTGGAGGCGCAGCAGGCCGGGCCGGGTCCCGGTGCGGAGCGGGACCGAACGGCGGCTGCCGCGCCGAGGCCGCTCCTTGTCTTCCTTGCCTGACGTGTCGCGGCTCTCGCTCCGTGCCCGTGGTCCTTCCCTGAGCCCTGCAACCGGCCACCTTGCGATTAATTCTCGAGATAGAAGCACTCGCTCTACAATCAGTGCTGTGCTCATAAATTGCGTTTTAATTAATTGTCAGGCTTTTAAAAATTTCCTCTTAATTCATTCCTTAACCTACTAATTACGTACCTGGTCAATTAATTAATCTCATGGGTATACATGATGATATTTACATAGTTATTATATGCTGTGGTTTTCGCACAGTGCACCTATTTCCATTATAATAATTTTGCTTTCATTTTTATAAGTGTGGGGTTTTTTTCATTACAACTAGTTAATGCTCAGGTCTGGTATTCACTACTGTCCTCCATTTGTCTTTCGTGTCCCCATCAAATTGATACTTCCTTTCCAGCTGTGTCCATGTTACTGTTTTCCTGTATCTGGAGATAATGATCACTGTTCTGTTCCACAGGTTCACTTTTACTGTTGTTTTTTTGCATTCTTTTTTCTTGAATATCTACAATATATTCTCTGCTTTCTTTTTTGCCAGAGACTTGAACTTAAATTTTTTGCAGCAACTTATGACTATTTTTTTCTCTTTTTATTAAGTTTGGTAAGAGCACTCTCAGTAATTTGTTGGGTTTCCGGAAGTGTTCACTGTTTATTGAAGGTCATATTTGATATCCTCTTCACTTGACATGTTCTCCTTCTTGCTAGAAAAGCAAAGGGGATAGTTGCCCTCTGTTTCAATATTTGTTATTTCATGTGGTCTTACTTCCCTCCCTGTTTTTCATGTTACTAAGGGCTGGGTTATTTTGTTGTTGTTTTTTGTTGTTTGTTTTTAAACCTAATTGAAAAGAAAATGTTGGGAATACTTATATGGGCGTATTTTACTTTATTCTGATTTTGAGTAGGTGATTTGAACAGGGTAGGGATGGGGAAGGTAGTGCTTGTTAAAATTCTGGTTTATGGCAAAACACAAAATAGAACTACAAAAAAAATACTGTCCATTTGTTTGGTCGTGTAAGGTGTATATCAGTGTGACATTATGGTCTGTTGCCATGTCAGAAAATAAAATAATGCCTGGGTTAGTAATCTAAACACAAAAGAAAAATGCTGTTCTTATAATGAATGCTTTAATTTGTGATATAAATAACCTGTGTAAAGTTTATTTAATTTTTTTTCTACTGCTGTCTTACAGTAAGCAGCATACAAAAGTTTTATTATAGAACCTCATTTTTGCTCAGTCTGAATCATCTTTCTAATGACTGTAAATACACTTACCTGAAGAAGTTGTAAAAATGTACTGGATAAACCATGATAGTCAGTGCACCAGTTCACTCCTATTGAGCAATGTCAACACCTTAATGTATTGTTTTCCTGGTTTGGATGGTCTAAGCTGTATTCTACTATAATATAGATTGGGAGTTGTGTGCTTTCATTAAAGCAAAACCAAACAGCCCTTCTCAATCAGAAGTTTTGGTTTGCTTTTTAGGTACGACAGCCTCCCGAAATTAATTTAGTTCTGCGTCCTCAGGGATTGACCAGTGCTAATGAAGTGTATGCCAAAGTTGACCTGTGGGTCAAGTGTCCACATACTTACCCTGATACGTAAGTGAACATTAAAATATAACCTTTTTTCTCTGCTTTCCGTAGTAAAGTCTATGTAGAAAAGACATGTAGCTTTATTCATTGCTCTTAGTCCTGCTTTCTGCATGTCAATATTTATTAAGCCTAGGGTATTTTATAATACGCAACTCTAAACTTTGGCACCTGAATTGGATTTAGTCTTTTGTGCAATGGAGAGTAATGGGGATGAGTTTGTCAGTGCAGAACGGCAGTTTGTAGTGTGTAGATACATGAACGCAGGTGTACCTGCCACTGTCTTAGTGCCCTTGTTAAACTTCTTGAACTCCTGACTCTTTCACCTGAGACAGACTCAATCTCCTTTCTATTTAAAGCCATCTGTTGTTCTCTTTTCTGTTGGATTAGTTTTTGGAAGAGTTCTCCATAGAGAGTGTAGAGGGAATTGCAGGTGACCAGCCTACCCCAGCATCTTGTGTTGGCAAGTGATTTCTGGGTTAAGTTTTGCTCTGTGCCCTATTTTGTTCAGTCCTTACACCACTGATAGTCCAAAACATAAATTCCTTCAGTCCATCCATTTGTGCTGTGGCATGAGTGCTGTAGAAGGGAAATGCTATTCCTTACTAAGTGATAGCTCAGTTATACCCTATAACAAGGATGTAACAGCTACTTTCTTTTTTTTGTTTTAGTTTAAAATAACACATCTACAGACATTTTGCTTGCTTACTTTATTTTAAATATTTTTTAAATATAGCTGATATTTATTTAGTGCATTTGTTTCGTGGGGTTTATGTTACCTGTATAGTGGTGATAAATGAATTTTAAACATCTATGTGTTACATTAGTAATGTTTTAAATGGCTTGTTCAGTAAGTTAGTGGTTAAGAGGTGAATTATTAGTCTGCAGGGTTTCTTTGGTAGTTCTGCTGTTAAGTGTTAGCAAGAGGTAATCCGCAACCAGAAAATTTGATGATAGGGAATATAATACAGTATTTCTAACTTTATCTTTTATATGTAATATTTATATTCTGCTTATTTGAGCAGTGACTAATTGCCAAGTGACTATGAATTCCATTCCTTTTCCCTCACACAGTTTTTATCAATGGTCTGTTGCTTTTTATACTCAATTTTTCTAATGAGGACTTTTTTATGTTTTGTTGCTGTCCCACAGAGTTCCTGAAATACAGCTAAAAAATTCAAAAGGCTTGTCAAATGAGAAAATAAATGAACTAAAATCCAGACTAGCTGAACTAGCAAAACAGCGCTGTGGAGAGGTAAGAGCTTTTCATTTCCTTGAGAAATATACCCTGGACCTAAATAGTTCTAAAGGTGTGTGGTATAATATAGTGGAATACATCCACATTGGAAGTGTAAGCTGCATTGCTTTTAAGGAAGGAGGGACTGTCTATCTAAGAAATGTTTCTAATTAGTGAAAGTTCAGACTATGGATACTCTCAAAATCCAGTGCATGTGTAAGTACTGCAAGCTTTATTCCTGTTTAAAGGTCCACATTATTAGATTTAAAGGTTCCGAGTTATTTGGCAGTATGAAAAGCAATGCTGACTGTAAAACTGGGAGCTTTCTGTACTTTTCAGATAAATCTGAATATCGTAAGAGGTCATATCTGTTTAAGCAAACAGTGGTTACCTGGGGAGTTTTTCCATGCGATCTTGTTCACCTAACACTGAACTGAAAGGCAAGAGATGTTTGTTCCAACACCAGCTCAACACTTTGTAGTACAGTTACTCCATGCCACTGTGCCTTTTTTTTCCTCTGTGTTTAGGAGTACTGACACTTGAATTTCGCTGGAACTGGGTAAAAGGGGAAGGATGGAGAAACATGGGAAGCTTAGAGCTTTTATCTATTTTAAGGGATTTTATACATCCTTGGGTATGTTTAGTATTAACGATACCTTTCTGTTGTTGTTGAGGACTGAAATGATTCAAAGAATTACAAGCAAACAAAGAATTCTTGGTGAAAGCAGCGGTTTTGTATGTTTTTTATCGCTGTTTGGAAATGTTGCAGGTGAATACATTTGAATAGCTCCATTTGTCTTTTTAAAAGTGAGTATTACACAGCTGTAGACATTATAATAAGCTGAAGTGGAGTAATATTTTGCTTTGTTTCCCAAGCCTGTCAATTTTACAGGTTTAGCAAGAGCTATCTGTCATTCACTCCTGCCACATTAAGCCTTTTTTCCATTTGAATACCATACTTGTATTTTGATTGCCAATTTTTTTAATACTTTCAAAATAACTGTTTTAGCCACGTGTTCTGTTCAGTAACCAGGAATTTCCTCAAATTTTTCAGTATCTTTGGAAATTAGCAGTTTAATAATGTATTCTGGAATTTAGGGGTGAGGTTTGTTATTTGCAGTTTGGGTTTTTTTCCTAATGACAGTGCTATGGACAATTCATAGGAAGTACAAGGATTAAATTCTCCAAGTAACCACAAAACCATGCAATATATACTCGGTCTGATCACAACTGACACAAGCCTGTAGGGCTTCCAAGTCCCGGTTAGACTTCTGATCTTATTGAAAGGACCTATAAATATGTAATACGTTTTCCTAATGTTGATTTTCCAAAGAGAGGGTCATGTTTGCTCCAGCAATGTGTAGGTGTGGTTGTGATTTCCATGTATGGTACACATTTTGTATGAATGGCATATACAGTGCTATTGTGAATTACTTTATCTGTGATACAGAAAGTTTTACAATACCTCAACCACCTGTTCAAACAGAACCGCAAACTGTCAGTGTTTTTTCAATTATTGAGTTTTCTCTTGTTTTTTTACTATTTTTTTAATACATATGTGTATGTGCAAAGATTGCCTTGCCTTCTGAATAGTAACTTGGGAAAGATAATTCTAGTTGCACATGTCAGATTTATGCGTATTGTGTTGTTCTTTCTATTTTGAATTGCCTCCTGGCTTCATTCTTACTTTCAAGCAGGGGATTCCATGTTTGAGAATCTTCTGAATGTCACCCTGTTACAGGCAGATGGTACAATTTAATTTGACTGATCTCCCACCCCTACATGCAAATCCTGCTCAGTGGTGCTGCTGACTGCACCTTTGTCTTTGTCTTGGTTTGAAAAGACAGGTGTCTGTTAAGGAAAGGCAGGAGCCTCCCCTGAAGTGGGAAATGTAAACCCCTTCCCTCCTAATTGTTATAATTTTGAAATCAAGGGGCTCTCAGGCAAGGATATAGGAGCAGGAATAACAGTTCTTTATTAGGGAAGAGGAGATAAAATAAAATAATAAAATGAACAATACAGTACTACAAAACAACACTGATAGAGTCAGAATACAACCTGACTGCCTGTTGGTTGCAGGCCAACTGAAGTAGTGGCTGCAGTCCTCTGGAGTGACAGCTGTAGTTCTATTGTAGCAGTGATCCTGGAGAATACTGGAGGTTTCCTATGGTAACCCAGTGGGAAAAGGCTGCTCCTCTGAGAAATCCAGTGGAGAAGGCTGCTCTAGTGTCCCACAGTCTCAGAATATATCCACAAAGCAGTGTGTGGCTCCTCCCCCTTGCGCAGAGCATCTCCCAATGGGATGATGGAATTTTATCAGTCATGGAATGACACTCAATGGCCCATTAACGGGAGATATTTCTCAGAGGGAGGATCAATTTTGGAAGAGATAAGAAAAACTGCCTAATTAACAGAACATTAACTGTCACACCTTTAACAGATGGCAAATAGAATACACACGTTATCTTTTAATCCATGACAGTCCTGTACTATTCTTTAATTTTAGAGCTAAAATGGTCTCTTAGCACTGTGGATTGCTTGAATTAATAAGGGGATGCTACTAGACTGCTGAAAGCTTAAGCCCTGAGGGGTCAATAGATCATCAATACATACACAGTTCAAGTAAACATTAACTGAAAATTGATTTCAACCTGGCAAACCATGTAGCAAAGTTTTCAGTGCAGTTCTTATTTTAGTAGTTGTGGCTATATGAATATGGAACGCTTTATGTGACTCTACAGTTCTAACAGGGAGACTGCTTTGCAGAGGAAGGGTTGGATTTGTGGTTAGCAGTGAAATAATAACTATTTCATAGCAGTAGATACAGTAACAGGTAAGTGCAAAGGATTTATTCTGTTGTAGCTCATATGTCATAAACCCATATCTGTGGGAGTAGGAAGATTATGCCTAAAAGAAGATGAGAAAATTATTTTTACATTTCACTTTTCTGTTAGAAGAATAAGATGGCTTAGGCTGTCTGTCTTTCAGTAATTTTTGCCATCTTTGCTACTGTGGTCAGGGATTTTTCCTCTTACAATTTATTAATAAATTGTAAGAGGAAAAATTGTAGTTCTGACAAAAAATAGTGAAATATGATAAATTCTCTCTAATAAATAACAAAATTGACAGTCATGCTTCTGCTGTGTTGATTTTTGGGATGGGTATCATTTGGCTGCCATTTGACTCTGCATGTCATTTATTTTCTTTCAGGTGATGATATTTGAACTTGCTGACCATGTACAGTCATTTCTCAGTGAGTATAATAAACCACCTTCCAAGTCTTTTCATGAAGAAATGCTGAAAAATCATCAGAAAGAACAGGAAAGATTGGCTCAGGAGGAATTGCGTAAGGCACAAGAAGTTAAGAGAAGAGAGGAGCAGGAGGTAAGAGAAATCGAAGTGTAAATAACCATGTATTCTTAAAATAACATAATCATGATTTTAAAATCACTCTGCATAATGGTAAGTTTTAGTGAGTTATTAACTTGTTAGACCTGCCAGTATGAGTTGATCAATATGTATTATATGAACTATCTGCTGCTGTAATTACAATATTTTAATGATGCAGTTTTAACCCAGGGAAATATTTATGCCAGAAACAAACCTAAATGTTGATTCTTGATCCTATAAAAGTCCCTTATCAAGAGGACTTTATACAAAAGTGTAAGCAAATGTACATATTAAGTGCATTCCATTGTAAACTAGGAAGTGTTAGTCAGGCAGACAGGTAATCATAGCTTCTTTCACTCTTAGGGTGACTGGAACATTCACTGTGACAGGCATCTCTAGAGAGCAACAAATTTAATATAAAGAGATGTCAGACCACCAACATCCTTCAGTAGAAATGAGGGCATTCATCCAAGTCTCACAAGGGCTTGTAGTGTGAAGTCTCTACTCTGTGGGGTATATGAATAGAATAGGTCTGGTTTTTAAAAGATTGTTTGGATTTATCTCCCTGTCTTTTTTTTTCTGTGTGTGAAACAGGGTCTGGCAGTAGAAGTAATTTACAATTCCATTCTCCTGTATCATACAATTGATTCTGTTAACTTCCTCAGGAAAGCTAATTTGACTTGTATATTTTTATTCTTGTGACATCCTCTAAGTCCTCTTTCAGCACTTCGAAAAAGCATCATAACTTCTTTACTTTTAAATCAGGGTAAGACTTTACCAGTTGCATTGCATGTACTGTTGCATCTCTAACAACTGAAATTTATTTCAGCAACGAGAAATCCTTAATGAGATTCAGAGAAGAGAGGAAGAGAAAAGGGAAGAAAGAAAAAAGAAAGAGATTGCCAAACAGGTATTCTTTTTAAGCAGGTGTGCAAAAAAGCATTGCAGTAAGTTCTTCCCAGTACTGTAACAGTACTTGAAAAAATTTGAAGTTTTCTTGGACATCTTTTCTTATTCAGGGCTTCTAGTAGATATAAATTAAAATGGGTTCTTGATTATTTCTGGGGTTTATTTCTAGAATATACAAGCATCGAGTGTACCAAGATGGATATTTTCAAACAGACATAGAAAAAAGCTGGTATATTGGTGTTTCCAGTTTCTTTGCATTCTTGCCATGGACAATGCTGAAGTGTATTTTCTGAAATCTCAGCACTTTTTCTTTGGCCTCATGCATACATTTATTGTGAAAACATATTTCTTCTGTGGTCTGCATGACTTCATAGAACGATAATGAAGTACTTGAATGTTTTGATGATAGGGGTGGCTTCTGCACTTATTTGGTGTTTTTCCTGATTTATAGGAACGTTTGGAAATAGCTGCTCTGACAAATCAAGAAGATTCTCACAGGAGAGATACTGCAGGACATAGAGTTGCTTCACGCTTAAATGGGAGCTGTTTGGAACATAGAGTGGATAATAAACACCGACCAAATTCAGCTGGACGTTCAAAGTATGTCAGTTTGCACATGGATTTTTTAGATTTATTTACTTATTTGTGTGTTTGTTTATTTTGTTGCAAACATTAGATTGCAAAGTGAAATTTGAAGGCAAGAGAATAGTGTGCCATGTTGTTGACCTGTTCATTTTGGTCTGTTCCCTGCCACCTTCCCCCCACTTTCATTTGTCATGGTTTAACTAAGTCATGTGCTGTGAATAACTTGCGAACTTTTCAATTTTTAAGGTTTGTATTCAGCTCTTGACTTTAAATATACTGTCTTTCTGAGTTGGAGAAAAATGTTCTCTTCACATTGCAGACGAGAACGCCAGCTTTCTGTTAGTAATAATGAAGAGTCCCGTGGAAATCACGAAGTTCTGAACTTCAGCACAAGTGGTGCTGGACAGCTTACTGTCCATAAAGGAAAATGTCTTGGTAAGCTAAATTACAATTGCAGCTTGAAATGCTGGAGTTCGGGATGCTTTCAGTAACGTTAAACCACTGATAAGCACAGGGCTTAAGATAAGATAAGAAATGGGTACTTGCTCTCCTTCCGTTGCTGCTGATAGCAATGGCATAAAACCAGCAGGTTTAGCAAAAACATTAATAAAGACATGACAGGAAACTTTGAGTTGGAAGACGTCCATGGAGTGCCCACATGGACAGACCATCAAATGTTTTCATTGTTTTCAGCATAGCACTTCCTCAATGGATGGATGAACAGACTGAAAGTCTCTTTAGAAAGGAAAATTTTATTATTTTGCAGTTTGAGGATGAAGAATTGTGCTACTATATGTAGAGCTTGGCATTTGGTTAGGAGGAAAGTTGTTCATTTATTAAAACTTGAAATCCTTGAAAATGTGCAGCAGTTTTTTGTCAATATGTGATTGCTGCTTTCATTTGAGTACTGTTACATAGCATTCAGTCTCATCAAACCTGATATTTTACATACTTACCATATAGATACATGTCTTGTCTAGTTGTAAGTAGGTTTATGTTTCTGACTTTAGCAAACAGGCTCACTTGTATTTAATTAGCATTTACAGGAGCTTTTGTCAAATCCTTAGAAACAAAAGAAGCCGTGTTCCTCTTCTCTCCCTTTGTGTATAGGCAAAGATGAACAGCTTGGTAAATCTGTCTACAATGCCTTGGAAATTCACAGTGGAGACTTTGTTCTGATATATGAGTGGGTTCTGCACTGGCAAAAAAAGATGGGAAGGTTTCTTACAACTCAGGAAATAGAAAAGATTGAGAAGTCTAAGAAACAGGTAATGCCTGTATTTTGCATTTGGCTTAATAAAGATTAGGCGAGGTTCAGTGCTTTTCTTTAGGCTGCTAGTTTAATATAAACTTGAGAGGGTAGTAATGCATTTGAAAATGTTAATCTTTTAGAGTATCTGCATGAAAGAGGATGAGTGTATTGGGGTATTCAGGAGTTCCTTTACAATAATACAAATGCAAGAAAGTGTGTTTGCAAGTATGCATAAATAAAAAAATATTGAAATTCTGAAGAAAGAAGGAATAAAGCTTACCTGTTAAATTCAAAGCTGTACTTTACTCCAGTGCACAATACTTCCCCTTTAGAAAAGTATGAGGATGTCATATATTTTATAAGTATTTTGTTTGTGTTACATATTTTATTAGTAGTGTGTTCCAAGATATGACAAAATGTATGTTATGTTGTGTTTCTCTACCAGCTCCAGGGGGCAGAAACAGAGTTCAGCTCACTGGTGAAGCTAAGTCACCCAAACATAGTACATTACAAATGTATGAACCTCAAAGAACAGGACAGCTCAATTGTGGTGGATATTTTAGTGGAGCACATAAGTGGTTGCAGCCTTTCTACGTACTTACACAAAGGGACTCCAGTTCCAGTCGAGCAGTTGCGCCATTATGTGATGCAGATCTTGTCAGCTCTCAACTACTTGCACAATAATTCAGTAGTGCACAAGGTCCTTTGTGCTTCCAGTGTCCTGGTAGATGCTGAAGGAAACATCAAGGTCACGGACTACAGCATTTCCAAGCGCTTAGCTGACATCTGCAAAGCTGATGTTTTTGAGCAAACCAAGGTTCATTTTAGTGAGGATGGTCTTCCCAACAAACCTGGAAAAAAAGGAGATGTATGGTGTCTGGGCTTGCTTCTGCTTTCACTCAGCCAGGGCCAAGTAACCAAGGAATTCCCAGTTGCTGTTCCTACCAATTTACCTGCTGACTTCCAAGACTTTCTAAAAAAGTATGTTTGTATCTTCTTGTCTTTGACTTTCCCTTTTTTTTTTTTAAGATTTTAACAGTTTTTTTAAAGAACAGATAAGTCTGTCTTTGTTGTTAGTTGTAGTTTTTATAGAAGAGGTTGATCTCATGGCTCAGGCTGCTAATCTGGGATTTGGGAGAGCAGGTTTGGTGCTCTCTTTTTCTCTGCTCTGCCACCAACTGTTTATCACTGTGATAGGCCATTTAGTCTGTCTTTGTTTCTGATTCCCATCTGGATGATGGATGTAATAATTTCTTAGATATGATAAGAACTCTTCCAGCATTTATGTCAGACGTTAAATAGTTCTCTCTGTGGTTTCCTAACAGGTGTGTTTGCTTGGAAGATAAAGAAAGATGGACTCCTCAGCAGTTGCTACAACATAGTTTTATAAACATTCCACAAATAAAAATACCTGTAGCTGAAGAAAATCTAGATGGTAAGGAACTTGGTTCTTCCTCTATTCTGCTAAGTAAGTAGACTACATGCCTGCAGTAAGACAAATTGAGCTGTGCTTCACAAGACTGCACAAGTGTGTTATATTAGCTAACTTAAAAGGTAGTGTGATCTTTAACTTCTTTGTGCAAGACTGGGTGGGGTGGACTGACTACTGTTTCTTCTTCTGTAGAAGCAGCTCATGCTTTAGAGAAACCTGTAAACTCATCCACCTCCTGCATGGTGTAAATACAGACTTAACTTTGTCCTTGGAAGATGATGTTCCAATGAGACTTTCCCTTCTTACGTTCTTGTTAAAATCATTCCTTTGTCCAGCATAATTCATGTTAGTAATTAAAAACTATATTGAGATTTATGCTTGTACTAGAACTTTACACAGCAGAGCACTTCTGTATTTTAGGGTTTAGTTGCACTTGAAGTTATTTAGGTTTTGTCTCCTCCTTGCTCCTTATTTGCTAGTCCCTAGTGCCTTACTCCCATACTGCCAGTGATGGTAACTTTGTCTTTGTTGCAGATTCAGCAGGTATAGATTGCATGGAGACCGTTGTACCTAGCAGTCGGATATCCAGTGCTTCATTCTTCATAGAAGCACAGACACAATTTTCACGATACTACAATGAGTTTGAAGAGATAAAATTACTTGGTAAAGGGGCTTTTGGAGCAGTCATCAAGGTATGGTATAAAAATTGTTTCCTCCATGGAAACCTTTTTGGGGATATGTTTGTTTTCTGTGAAGCAGAACAATATATTTGATGTTTACATGGTTTTATTTACTGTTTGCTAGTGTGCTGTGCCTGTGTTGAGGTGTTTATCTGGAATTGAACAGTCTGAAAAATTTCTTGTGAGAGGTTGCTGGGAGACTGGGGAGAAGCCTGTCAGTATCAGGAGCCTTGCATTTGAATTATAGTAATTTTCCAGATGAAAGGAAGACTTCTTGTTTTGTGAAATTATTCTTCTGGCTCTGCTTGGTAAGGCATTTGTAAGCATTTGGCTTTTTAAATTAATTTGAATTTTGCAGGTGAGAAATAAACTTGATGGTTGCTATTATGCTGTGAAACGTATTCGCATAAACCCTACCAGCAAGCAATTCCGGAGGATTAAGGGGGAAGTGACGTTACTTTCACGCTTGAACCATGAGAATATTGTGAGGTATTACAATGCTTGGATAGAAAAGCATGAAAGTCCTGTTTCCACTGTGTCAACATCTGAAACAACTGATGAGAGAA
Organism: Irena cyanogastra; assembly: GCA_013397155.1. Taxonomy (NCBI): domain Eukaryota; kingdom Metazoa; phylum Chordata; class Aves; order Passeriformes; family Irenidae; genus Irena; species Irena cyanogastra. The sequence goes on along the minus strand of VWZV01004174.1, from coordinate 64,271 downwards.
GAATGACCCCCAAAGCCGGTCTCTTCATCCTTTCCACTGAGGAGACAAATGATGTGGAAACTAATGCTCCTCCTCCGTGTTTGACAAGTTCAGTTGAGTGGAGTACTTCATGTGAAAGGTCTTCCAGCAACAAATTCAGTGGAGCTGATCTGGAGTCCAGTGATGATGATGATGATGGTGATGACGTGTTTTCGCATTCAATTTTGTAAGTAGGCTTCAGCATTGACACTATAGGGAGCATGAGCAGAGTTAGTTTTTCCAAGTTTGTGTCTTACCATTCTTGGTTTTTTTGTCAGAAGTAGTTCACTGCATTTTTATTCTGTCCCCTTGTTCAAAACCAGTGTATTTGCTAGCAGTCAGATAGCCAGGAAGAGGAAATTTTCTAGCTAAGAATTGTCAATCTGCGTGGAAAATTTTTTGGTGTAGACTTCTTGAAGCTGCTTATTTGTGCCAGAATGTATGACTGCGTACTTTGTTTGTCTGTCTTTTCCAGCTGTGAGAATAAAGTTTTTTAGTAAAGAATAACAAAAATACTACAAATCTTGAAAAATATCGAACTTGCCCTTTTTTGTTTTGGTTTTTATTAGTGTATTCCATACCTTCCTCTGTGTATGGTTCCATTCTCTCACAGTGATTTTTTTGTATAAGCAAGTAAGTAAACTTATCTCAGTTTAGCTTATTGGATATAGCAATTAAATTTTACTGATGGCAAATATATACCTTCCCTTTTAGAACTGGACTGTCAAAGGAAGTGTTTCTTTGCAAGCAGGATGCTTTCCTGGGTATTGTTTCGTTTTGCCTTTTTGTTTAAAGCATATAGAAAGTCCTCAGCAGAAGCTTAGATTATTTTTTCCCCAAAATAATTTACAAATTCTTTAGTAAATATTTCTTGGTATGCAGAACTTTCAATATTTTTTTCTTTCTGTGTTTTTAAACAGGCCAACCACAGACTCTGAAAGTGAAATAATTTTTGAAAACGAAGATGAAAATAGTAAAGATCATTCTCCAGTAAGTGTGAAGAAAAAGTTAATGAAAATGAAAATGTAATAAAATAGTCTTTGACAAGTAAACAGGTCAGTTGAGAACTTTTGTTTCACTTCTGCTGTAGTTACAGTAACATAACCTTACATGTCTGTTAGAGTAAGTGTTGTGCCATTGTGAGCTGCATCCCATAGAAATCAGTCTGATGCAGCTAATCTGGATTCTGTTTCCTAAAGTGTTTATTGACCTAAATATGAGGGTTTTTTTAGTCATGACCCAGGTTATTGCAAGTTTAACACTTCAGTGTATTTATGATTTAACAGTTAGACATATGAATTACATGGTCTTACACCTCTCAAAGCTGAAATTCTGTTCTGCCTTTAGATGATTTTAACCAATATTTGTTCAGATGCCACTTTTTAAAGCAGACAAAATACATACTGCTAGCAGTCTGAAAGAGAAGGGAAGTCAGTATAATGACCATAGTTTTAGTTGATTTTAAGATTGTGTCACAGCACTTGCTGCAGGCAGTAAGTGCACTGTATCACACTCTTCTACAGCATCTACAGTATGTCATTGCCAACCCTGATGATCTGTAACATGCTTTTATTTAAAGCTGCATCTCCTTCCTCTTTCTGTTATAATGTACATTGGCATGAGAAGTTCTCAGTATATAATTTAATAATATGGCAGTGCATTCTTTTCTCATTATACATACATATATATAGGTATGTATACACAGCATACGAAAATTGTTGGTTGAGGGCGGGGGTTGCATTATTTATCAAGCAAGCTTTCTGTTTTCTAGTTTCAAATCTTATCTTTTTCCTCTTTTTTTTTAATATGATGTTGCTTGAGATTAGGATTCATCTAGTTCTTCCAGAATTCTTTTCCTTCAGTGTCTAATGATGGCAAAATGCTACTCATTTTCACTTTCACAGGTGGTCACACCTGTTTTTCTAGTTTATTTAGATACAGTGGTTACATTTCAAAAATGTCATTGTATTATTTTGCTATTTTTCAAAGCTATCCATAGAAGCAGATTTCTCATCAATATATTCCAGCCATTAAAAAATAGTAGTGTGTATAATAAAAAAGTCTGCACATCTTCTGTAGCTAACTGTTCTGTTACTTTTATTGTGATAAAGAATGAAGAAGGCAATGAAAAGAATAGCCATGGAGGAGAAGACAGGACACCAGTCGTCCAGACAGTGCATTATCTGTACATTCAGGTACGAATGTGCTCCTGTGTTCACATAAAAAGATGCAGGTTTATTTCAACCTGCAGACACTAGTTGCTGGTTTTCATGAGAAAAGTAATGACCTTTAAAAATGCAAACAAGTAAGTTCAATGCTGTTTTTGCATTAGACTGTTTTTCTGAAGGCTTGGCTGGTGGAAGGCACTGTGCAGTGCATCTGGTTTGCTATGCCTTCCAAGGTTCTGTATTTGTGCCTGGAGAGAACAAAGTCTTGTAGTGCCATAGTGCATAATGGGATAACTAGTGTTGCTCATGTACAAGTAAAAGTTGGCAGTTCCTGGTCTAACCATAGAACAACCCAACCAGCCAACCTTTGAGTCCATTGCTTTCAAGGCATTCTTTTGCCTTGTGCTTATTTATTGAGAATATCCGTCCCAATCCCCAACACTGTAGGTGGTATTCCTCAGTTTGGTTGTTAATTGGTGTTAATTCCCAATGCGGAGTTGAAGTCTACCATGTTAAATTCCAGAGGGGAAGTTGTCTTTCACAGATATGAAAACTTCCTCATTCTCTTCAAAAGCACAATATTGTGTGCACTTTATTTTAATAGAAATGAGTATTGTAAATGTAAAGCCATTGTATGGCTCTAACAGTAGGCACACAGTGAAACTCCTGCAGGGTTGCAGCTTCAGGCTCTTTTACTGACACCTCCTTTGTGTTAGGAGTTAGCTTCTCCCAGAAATTAACTATTTATAGCTGTATATCATAGCTAACTATTCTGTGGTGATGTACAATTTTTTATAATGCACCTAATGTTAGAGCTTGTCTGGAAGGAGGTTACAAGTAGATAGAATTAGATTGTAATAAGCTTGTTTGTATGTTGTGTATATTCATAATAAAAGCAGCTAAGACACCGGGTGCAGTAAAGCCAGAAATTCTTTGTGGTTTGGCTTTATCACATATTATGGCTTGGCCAGTTTCACTTTCACTGTTAATATGTATGTTAGAGAGTATGCTACTCTGCAGGCTCATACCATTGTCCCAGAAAATGAGGTGGGACCTAGAAGTGAATGTATGTTTGTAGCTAAGAGACAGCTCTCAGGAGAATTCCAAATAGCTGAATTTTTTGGTGATACTATTTGCTCCTGAGCCCCGACAATACAGATACAAGTTTCTGATAGTCTCTTAACAAACTGTTCTTTTTTCCCCTCTGCCCCTGTGTATGCACAACTGAAGATGGAGTATTGTGAAAAGAGCACATTAAGGGACACTATTGACCAAGGGTTATATGAAGATACCAGTCGGCTGTGGAGGCTTTTCCGAGAAATTTTGGATGGGTTGGCTTACATCCATGAAAAGGTTAGTAAATATGATAGTTACAACCTGTACATAATATCTGTGTTATGCCTCTTTCTCTGTGGGTTCTTCATATTCATTTTGGGGCATTTATTAGCAATTTCCCTCTCTTTGCCCTTTCCATTATTATTAAACTGTTCTTAGGGTTTATTATATTTTATCATTAACTTGAATTTTATAATAAACCACTTCAGATTTTACCCATTAGTCATAAAAATTTGACCATCTTTTAAAGACATTCTGTTAGGTATCTGGTAGCACTGAAAATTGTTCCTAGCTTCTGGGCTACAAACAATAGTCTGTCTTCAACACTGGTCTTCAGTGACATAATGCAGTAGATCTCCCACTGTATTAAAAGTATGTAATATGATTTTCCAGTCTATTATAAAGACTTCTATTTTGAATCATGTTTATTGTTTAATATTCTGTGGGTCTTTTTTTATTCTCCTCCTGTAACAGGGAATGATCCACAGAGACTTGAAACCTGTGAACATTTTTTTAGATTCAGATGATCATGTGAAAATTGGTGACTTTGGTTTAGCTACAGATTATCCAGCAAATGCAGTAAGTACAGCTTGAAGTGAATGAAAAAACTCTTGAATTTGGTGATGTAATTACTTGAAAAATAAAAATAAAACATAAGTTAAATTACCACAATGTTTACATATTGAGAATGCTATAAACTTCTTTTAAATTTCTAAGGTTCTAGAATTAAACCATGCACTGCCAACCCAAGTGACAAGAACAGCCAACAGAAGTATTTCACGTGTAATTTACAATATGACTGTTTTGCTTATTTCAGGTGGTTTCTAAACAAGAGGAAAATTTCTCAGATGGTTCTGCTGTGTCTGACCCATCAGGTTAGCTTACTTTGCAGCTTGTTATAAACTATTTTAAGCAAGCATTTATATTCTGTGGTCTTGTATATGCTGTCAGAATTTCCATTTTTTCTTTGAAAATAAAATTTCTCTTTATTAAGGCCAGGGGTAGGACCCCCCCCACAGCAACCAAGTTGGTAGCTATGTTATAATCTGGCAGTTTTGCCTTTTATCTAAGAATTAATTAGCTTCCTCTGCTAGCCTTCTGCCATAGATCAGTGCTTTCCTCATGGTGAGGTATGTAGAGAGCCTGTATGTCTGTTCCATCTGCACTTGTGTTCTCTTACCTATATAGGACAATTTCAAGACTTCAGTGTCATTGGTTGATTGGTTTGATTTTTGCCGGAGTCTGAATATGGTGTTTTGAGGGAACTTTAGTACATAGTATGTTTAAAGACAAATGTAATGGCAGTGAAATTTAGTTGTAACATTTATGTGCTGACCTACTACAAATCTGTAAAGCAATAGATAGGTTTAGTTATTACAGATAGAAACAAATACTTGACATGTGAGGGTAAGAACTGTCTGTCATAGTATTCTCAGCTGGCTCTCTCTCAGTAAGGACTGCACTCCCACCTTGAAGAAAGAGAACATGAATGAGTTTTTTCTTGACATGGATGCTGCATTTCTCTCCCACTTTCTTGAAACTGGTGCTGTCATCTTTTGTCACATAGGTAACTTGACAGGGATGGTTGGCACCGCGCTGTACGTCAGCCCAGAGGTCCAAGGAAGCACTAAATCTACATACAATCAGGTATGATTGGAGTAGACTTAATGAAAAGGTAGCATGGAATCTAAGATGTACCAGGTATGATTTGGGTCATTCTTCCTTGACAAAGATGAATTCAGTGTGGAACAGCATGACATCGACTCCTGTGCTAATCAGGGGAATTAAACATTCCTTCAAGAGGAAATCAAGGATAGAAAGATGTGGGCAAGTCAATTTTTCTGCCTGTGCTTGGTCATGACTAGATGCAAGGAACTTCAAGTTGAAAGCATGTAGTCATGGAGGACCTTTGTAACTGAAAAGGATGGAAATTAGTTAAGGTAATAGAGTGTATACTGCTGTTCTGGATTTCCAGACTGATTGTGGGAAGTGAGGGTGTATTTTTTCCATCAAAGAGAATCCTGTTTATATGCAGAGACAAACTGAATTTGAAAGTGAAAGCAAAGAAATGTTTTCAAAATGAGAGTCATAAAATTATAGAATGGTTTAGGTTGAAAGTGACCCCAAAGCTTATCCAGTTCCAACACCCTGCCTCATCCAACCTGGCCTTGACCACTTCCAGAAATGGGGCATCCACAACTTCTCTGGGCAACCTGTTCCACCCTGACAGTAAACAATTTCTTTCTAATATCCAGTCTAAACCTACCCTCTTTCATTTTAAAGCCATTATCCCTTGGCCTATCACTCAGTGGCCTTGTAAAAAGTCCCTCTGGCATTCTTGTAGTCCCCTTGAGGAGGCTTGAGGCACTCTCAAGCTCTCTGCAGAGCCTTCTCTCCAGGCTAAACAATTCCAATTCTCTCAGCCTTTCCTCAAGTGAGGGTTGTTCCATTCCTTTAATCCCCTTTGTGGCCCTCCTCTGGACTTGCTCTAGCAGGTCTGTGTTCTCCTTATGTTGGGGGCCCCAAAGCTGGATGCAGCACACCAGGTGGGATATCATGAGAGTGGAACAGATTGTGAGAATCACCTCCCTAAACTTGTTGCTCGTATTGCTTTTGATGCAGCACAGGATGTTTGGCTTTCTGGGCTGTGAGTGCACTGACAGATCATGTTGAGAGTCTTGTCAGCCAACATCTCCAGATTCTCCTCATGGCTGCTCTCAATCCATTCTCTACCCAGCCTGTATTTGTGCTTGGAATTGCCCCAACACATGTGCAGGACCTCACACTTGGCCTTGTTGAACGTCATGAGGTTCACACAGCCCCACCTCTCCAGCCTGTCAAGATTCCTTTTGATGGCGTCCCTTCCCTCCAGCGTGTCAACTGCACCACAGCTCATTGTCACCAGCAGACTTGCTTGCGGCTGTTCTCAGTCCCACTGTCCATGTCACTAACAAAGATGTTAAACAGTGCCAGCCCCGCTACTGACCCCTAAGTAACATCAACTCCTCACTTTTAAAGTCTACCAAATCTTAATGGATCGTGTCTTCTAACAAAAAAGCTTTAAAAACAAATAAAAATAATAACACACAAAAAGACACAGGAAAAAAAACCCAGCCTTCTTTCTAGCACTGTGACATTTAACCTAAAGGTTTGTTGGAGTTTTTTTTCCTCTGCTATTTTTGTCTTCAGAGAGTTTATAGGTACAACATACAAGTTTTCATTTTTTTCTTCCTTAGAAAGTGGACCTGTTCAGCCTAGGTATAATATTCTTTGAAATGTGTTACCATCCTATGAATACTGCATCAGAAAGGATCTTTGTTCTTGGTCAGCTAAGGCTGGTAAGTACATAGATATGAAACATACTAATTCTATGCATCAAATAGTTTGTTAAGAGATGCAAAATATAGCAAAAAATGTTGCCATAGGGAGTGCTTAAAAACAAGGTTTGTAAAACTTTTCATGAAAAGGGAAGAATACCATTGGATCTGGTGCACTGACATTCCTTTAATGCACTGTGGATTCTAATGGTATTGCCATCAGTGTGTGTTCCGTCTGTGAAATTAATTTTTACATGTCAGATAAAGGAATCATCTCTTTAGTATATCTAAGTTTAGGCCTGGTGGGCCTTTCTCATGAATCAGTTGGTATTTGTAGTTGGTAAATGGTTGTGATTATGGGTTGTACTTTCATTGTACAAAACAACATCAAAGTATTCTTTTTCCTTTTAGCTCCTCAAATAAATTTAATTTGCCATGGGGAGGGTTGATTTGTTTGGTTGGTTTTTTTATTTTTTCATGGGCAATAGAAATGCTTTGTTTCTCTGTTTAATATGTAGAACTTCAAAATAAGACTAATCTGAGCAATCTGGACTGCCTGTTAAAATTCAAATGTGGATTTTGTTTTTTGTTTTGTTAGCCTGCGATTGTATTTCCTAAGGACTTTGATGAAGTCAAGCATGCAAAGCAGGTAATTTTGAAGATATTTTAACTATTAGGTATTCCTTCTCAGAAAACATTGATTATAATGTTTGCCTCTTAATTTCCCACTTAATTCCTCACCTAGTATTCTCTGTCAAGTTCTTATTACATGATATTACAACAAAGTAAGGAAATAAAATCTCAAAAGAATACTCTAAGTTGACATGGAAATATATTTACCCAGAAAATTCTCAGAGCACAGTCATGAAGAAATTTAGAGTTCACTGGCACATCTTTTAAGCTCTGAGGGACAATTTTGACTTTTTATGCCCAGAGAAATGGCAGCTCAATTGTTAAACGTTTTACTTAAACTTTTTGAAAGAAATATGTGTCACACAACAGAAAGAGATGTGCAAGCTCAGTTGGCTGCTCCGAGTTTGACAGAGCTGCCAAGATCTGTTCTGGAGGCCTCCATGGCAGAGTAATGAAGTGATAAGGAGCAGTGTAATTTTTTCTGGACCATCTAGGTGGCTTTATCCTTGTGCTAATCAACTCTTTTGTTGACCATTAGTATTGTGTTACGCTTGTAAAACAGCAATCTGCATGTTACTAGTACCATAAAAACATTTCCATCTTGTGCATTTCACTGAAATACACCTGGAAGATTCCTCCTATGCTAACACTTGTGCCTCTCAAATCTTTGATTTCATGCATGCAATTCTGCTTTTTCTCTTAACTTTGTTGATAAAGAGATGCCCAAGCTAGCATACCATGGAACAACAAAGGAAAAGGGTACTACATATTTTGTCATCCCAGGAGGCACATTTCTAATAATTTGTGTAATTTAGTAAATTTTTTCAGGTGATAATAAAAGATACTCATAATTTAGTAAGCAAATAATGCCCATCCCAAAGATTCAGATTCTGTCTTTTCCGCTGTAGAGTCTAAAATTGTTATTGAATTGATATGACTACCAAGTTTGTTGCAAATACTGTTAACTTACAAAATGTTTCTAATATGTAAAATTTTGATTTAATTTGTAGAGATTGGTTATTACATGGCTCCTGAACCATGATCCTGCAGCACGACCAACAGCTGTGGAACTGTTAAAAAGTGAACATCTTCCACCACCACAAATGGAAGAGTCTGAACTCCATGAAGTCCTCCACCATACCTTAGCAAACGTGGATGGAAAGGCCTACCGGACTATGATGAGTCAGATATTTGCACAGCGTATATCTCCAGCAATAGACTATACTTATGACAGTGATATGCTGAAGGTTTGTAGGTGTTCAGGAGATGTGTGGGTTTGGCTGTTCCCTGTGTTGAATTTTTTTAAAATGTGGTTAGATGGGTAAACCTGTAGCATTTCTGAGTGAATTGCATTATCTCAAGATTCACCTTCACATTAGTTCCCATTTAAAACTACAGTCTCTGCTGAGTGGGTTTGAATAGTCGCTTCCCATTTGAGCCTTACATTCATTCTTCAGTGAAGAAACCAGCACTGTTTGATTGTAGCAGCTAAAGCTTTAACCTTACGTCCAGATGATGACTTTCTTTACTCTGAATTCCTGTCAAATTAATGGTTGATTGGTTGGCAGCAGAAAGTGTTGCCCCTGGATGCTTTCTTGTCTTTCTAATTGAAGTAATTTTTCTTAGTTTATCAGCTCTTGAATCTTTCTAAATGTAAAGAAATTCAAGGTAACACAGTACAATAATGCTTCATATAGCTGTAGTTATTTTTTATTATGTAAGCATTGCAGTTTTTTGTAGTGGGATGAGTTAGCAGAATGTTTATTGCCTGTATTACATGGAATGAATGCCTACATGGAGTGTTCATCACACATGAATTATATATGTACTTTTTATTTGTGATGGTTTCAGGGTAGTTTTTCTATTTGGGCAGCCAAGATACAGCAGCATGTATGTGAGATTGTCAGCCGGATATTTAAAAGACACGGTGGGTGTGTTTACAAAAGTCATTAATTTCTTTTTTTGTGATTGAATGGGTTTAAAAGAATGGAATGGATTTACTGCTATAAGAGAAATCAGAAAACATGTTTGGTAGTTGATAATTTGAAGTTTTTATGATGTTTTCTTCTGTTATTTTGTCATTCCAGTAATAGCTACTAACATCAAATCTGAATGATTTACATTTTCTACAGCAAGAAGAGTGAAAATCTTAATTATATTTTTGAATGTAAATGATTGTTCTGATAAATCTGTATGAAATTTTAGAGGTAGAGACTGTTATGCAAAATCTGGATCTGAATACAAGGCTAGCCCCTATGGTGGGAGATCAGGCATCCATGTAGCACAGTAACCTCTCTTTGAACAGCCAGAATGGGAAAAGCATAAGGGAGAGCATGGAAACAAAGCAAGCGTGTAGTGGTACTTCCAGTGATGTATTCTTGGAAATGCTTTGCTGTTCAGGAACTTCCTGAGCTAAAACTGATGCCATAATATTTAATAGCCTTTCATTTTCCTTTCCAGGAATCTATCCAGGCATTAATAATAATATTGGCTTAAAAATATTTTTTGAGAAGAAAATTTATGCAGCCACTGTCACACTTGAAATGTTATAAATTGTGTGGTCTTACAGGTGTTCATTATACTATTTGATATAAAAATACTGAATTTTGAAATAGAAACTTTGCGTTTTCCAAGTAAATCGTAATCTGATTAAGGCATGATCAAAATTTGGCAATACAAAAGAGTGAAAAACTGAGAAATACGAAGTCAAGGATGGGTTTACTCTCTCCCCCCACTCCTTAAAGCTTGACAGATTTGGGAAAGTTTGTCAGCATTTTATAGAATGAAATGTTCTCATACTTTTGGAAAAAAAATGAGATTTGGATATTTATTTTTTCCATTAGATTGTGTCTGATATCTGTAATGGCTAGAAGAATTTCTATCTGGGGCACTTTTTTTCTCATTTAAAAGTTAATGTTGAGTTAAAATCTAATTGAGTTAAGTTTAAATAAATTCTCTAGTGATTCTCAATCAAATATTTAATCAGGAAACCATTTTTCAGTAATAACTGGTATTATTAATATTAAGGTTTCAATGAAGATTGGATTCATACAGATAAATGGTTGCAAAATGTAGCCAGGGGAAAAAAAAAAAAGGAATTCATGAGGTTTTAAAATGAAATGCAAACACTTCTAGTATCTTTTTGAGACAGAGGATGCAACGTGTCTGAACAAAATTTTTTCTATATGGGAATGTCTCTAGACCAAAGCAGTACTTGCTGCTGGTAACTGCAGGGTTTCTCATCTGTTTCATATGCCTGCTTTTGTGAAAGGTGGTGTTTAAAGGGGGAGGGCAAGGTAAGGACTCTGCTGGGCTGTGGAATTGGCAGTTCTCTCTTCTGTGGCCTTCCTGCTGAGCCCAAGAAACATGCAACATAGGCATAAAACAAACTTTGACATTCTTTCTTTAAATATGGAAGAGGGAAGTCTATTAAGGACATTTAATGTAACTTTTAAACTTATGGATTGACATAATTATGCCCTGCAAGGGTGTTCGTGAACTTGTAAAAAGCAGGTGTTACTTCTGAAATGAGAGATAAGTGTTTTCTGCTTTTGTGCAGGAGCCATCAAGCTGCATACTCCACTGTTGATGCCCAGAAATAAAAAACTGTATGAACATAATGAAGCTTCATATTTCATGGATCACAGTGGGATGCTGGTAATGCTTCCTTACGACCTCAGGGTATGTAGCATCATGTCTGCAGGCAAAGCTTCAGAGGGTTTGGAGGGTGCTGTGGTGGAATTTGATTTTGGCTTAGGCTTGGTTCTTTTGACTGCTGAAGTTGTGTATCTTTCAATGTCTGTTCTTGTTCTGCTGAGTTCTGTACTCCTCTTGACAGCTGGAACCCTGACCATGTATTGAAGAAATAGCCTTTGTTTGTTTGTTTGCTTGTTTGTTTGTTTTAACATAGGTGAAAATAATGTTTTTATTTAAAACTTGCAGCAAGGATGGTCAGATTAATATCACTTGGCTATGCCAGGTGTTTCAGGCATTACATTACACTCGAGAGAGTACAAGTGTAACTACACAGTATAATTAATCTCTAGTTGCAGAGTTCAGTCAGACCAACTGTTTTGTTTCAACAATTTTCATGTATTTTGTTTTTCAGATTCCTTTTGCAAGATTTGTAGCTAGAAATAACATACCAAACTTGAAAAGGTAAGAGATGTAGAGGTGATGCTTTGCACTGATACTGTGCTTTTGAGAGTGAGTTCTGAAGAGGCTGATTCAATTCTTCAATGTTTCCTTTAGATACTGTATAGAGCGAGTTTTCAGACCTCGGAAGTTAGACCGCTGTCATCCCAAAGAACTCCTAGAATGTGCATTTGACATCATTACATCTACTGGAAATAGCTTTTTGCCTATAGCAGAAACAATTTATGCCATTTCAGAAATCATTCAAGAGTTTTCAGTGCTACAGGTAGATTCTCTAATCAGCCCCTTTCCTCTCTTTTCCACGCAAAATTTTAATTTAACTAATTGTTTAGTTTGATGTGTTGTAAAAGGATACTTCCTTTAACCAGTACAGAACTATTTTCACATTTAATCTACAGTCACTTATAGAACACTGTCATAAAAAATGTGTTTCCTAGGTAAATGTAAAATGAAGCATAGGTTTATGTACAAAGGAAGTAAGTGAATCCTTTATAGTAGCATTGAAATAGTGTCTTTGTTCTGTCAGACAAGTGATTACTGTAGAATGGGACAAGACTTGCCATTATTTAGAATGTTAGAGATGAAAGGTAAGGTGAAAGAAGAGGACTGAAGTTAATTTCAAACTATTATTATTATTATTAAATGTTTAGGAAGCCTCTTTGTTTTGTGGGGGTTGGGGTTTTTTTAGGAGAACAGAATGCAAATAAAACTTAGTTTTTTCATTATTTCTTCCTTTTTTTAATTTATGCTTTGCTAGGAAAGAAATTACAGTATTTATCTGAACCACACTGCCTTACTGAAAGCTATACTTTTGCACTGTGGGATACCAGAGGACAAACTCAATCAAGTCTACATCATTCTCTATGATGCTGTGGTAAGGCATTAACCTAACCTCTGTAATCATCTCTGTAAAGTATTCTATTTTGTGGAGCTATCTCTAAAAATGACTAACAGCCCATTGCCAGCATAACCAGAAATATACTCGATACATAAAAAGGCTGGCTATCTTTGGGCTGTAAATGTAGGTTAATTACTTTTTGTTATTTCTGGATTGGGATGGTTTAAGATGATTCTGAAGGTGTATTTATGAGAGAATTATTCACCTGTGTAACCAAGAACTGACAGGCTAGTCAATAAAAACATGTAAAAAATGAAATTTAAAATGTATTTTAAGATCACTTAGGTCTTTTCTACTTTATAAGCACAGAATATAGGTGAAATTAATTTGAATAATTACAGTTACACATTAAACACAACCAAATGCTGTTTTAATCTGTTTTTCTTGTAGACTGAGAAGCTAACTAAAAGAGAAGTAGAAGCCAAGTTCTGTAATCTTTCTCTCACATCAGCTAGTGTAAGTGATCTTAATTCAATGCTAATTTCCCTGTAATTTGCCATAAATCCGAAATATTTTATTTTCTTTGTAATTTAATCAACTAGAGTAGGAAAAATAACCTGTTACACGTGCTGTTCAGAATAGGTCAATCCCTTTCAAGTGGTCTGACTGTTCTCTGTTCTCTCTGGAAGTCAGTATTGCAGCTTTTTCTTTAAATGTGTTTCGCAGGCTGTGGAAATTAATAAAGGGTAAATGGAGTACTGTGGAGAGGTATTTAATAAAGAAAACAGAGAGAAACTTTAAAAAAACCTCTCTGCAAATGTTGAATGTGCATAGAGTTGAAGTTAACTTCTGGGTAATCTGAGACTTGTGTCTGTCTATTCTTTTCCTCAGCTCCACTAGATGAAAACAGCCTGCTAGACAAAACAAACAAAAAAGGCAGATGTCTTACTCCCACAAATATAAAGTCAGATATTTTTCTTGTTTTTAGATGGGACCTGTTATGAATGTTGTCTGTGTTGCTGTGTATGCTTATAATTTTATTTTTTTAGCTTTCTCGACTCTATAAATTCATTGAGCAAAAGGGAGAAGCAAGTAATGTATTTCCATTTCTAAACACAATGATAAAACAAAAGTCAAGTGTCGCTCAGCTGTTGAAGCATGGCATGAAGGATTTAGAGGAAATCATTGGTCTATTAAAGCAACTGGGAATAAAGCTTCAGGTTTGTAAAATGCTCTGCTCATAAATTAATGAAATTACAGGGCTGCTGGGCCTTGTAATATGCCAGGAAATAAAGATACTTTACAATAGAAAAAGCACATGCAAGTGTTTTTTGATGGCAAATAATAGTACTGAATTGATCCTTCCTTTCTTCCCTTTTTTTTTTCTTTATTAAAAATGCATTTTTAAAATAAGACCTCTTCCAGTCAGAAGTCTCTGGTTTAACTTCTATCTAATGACACTCAGGCTTTTTCCTTTCTCCGCCCAAGACTGAAGCCATTACTTAGAGCATAAAAGAGGGGGTTTAATAAATTCTGAAACAAACTGTAAATATTTTAAAAATACAGAAATCTAATGACTGCTAAAGGCCTCCACCTTCCTTGAAGCTTGCTGGTTGGGTTTTGTGCTACAGGTTTCTTGAAATGCTGTAAGATTAAAGCACTTTTCATTTCCTTATTTTTCACCATATTTTAAATTTTTGGAGATAAGGAATGTTTCCAAATGTCTTCCTTATGTGAAAACAGTGTTTTAAATCCATGCTGCTAACAGGAAATGAATTATATATGTGCACATATTAATTTTTATTTTACAGATCTCTATAAACCTGGGACTAGTTTACAAAATACAGCAGCACAATGGTATTATCTTTCAGTTTATAGCATACATCAAAAGAAGACAAAGAACTGTGCCTGAAATTCTTGCCGCAGGAGGCAGATATGATCATCTGGTATGTGCTCATCTCTTCTAGTAAATTTGGATTTTTTTTTTTAACCCATGGAAAAAAATTACATTTTTCCAAGTTAACTGGTCTTCCATTCTGTTCTTTTCTTGTCTTGAGATTGCACAGTTTAGAGGGCCACAGACAGTAGGACCAGTTCCTTCAGCTGTTGGAGTCAGCATAGCTATAGATAAAATAACTGCTGCTGTTTCCAGTGTGGAGGATTCTGTAAGTCTTTTTTGGGATGTGGGGAATTTGTTTGCTTCTGACAGTTCAATAACCTAACTGTAGCTAGAAATGGACAAAAAATAAGATGTTCAGATGTGTTCCAAAATAACACCATACTGAAATAGAAGGCAGACATCAAGATGACCTGTTTTCTTTTGTGTTTCTCTACACAGAACTATTTATTAAATGAGAATTAAGGGAAGACAGGATCTTCAGGCTTTCACCATTTTATTTTCAATTTTAATGGGATGTTTTTCTCAGCCTGTGTATTCTTTCATATGGAAGAGTACAACTGTAGGTATTTAGTGTTATTTTTCCCCTACTACTTCTCCCTTTATCAAAGTATAGAAGATAATGATGGAAAGAAGCTTTAAGAATATTGACTACTTTGTACAGTGTCACACATCTTCACTTGGTTGTGAAATGTGTATTTTATTATCTTTTCTCTATAAGAATAAATTAACATTGCCAAGGAGAGTGGGAAGGAAAGAATAGAGTAGGCAGGAATACTTGGCAAGCTGAGGCTGCGGAGGTGCTTTGCATTGAAGATTGAGCTTCAGTGACTTTCAAACAGACTTAGGTGGATTGTAGCTCTCAAAAGAGGTGGATCTAACCCCTTTTATGTTTTTTAGCTTGATGCATTTTGACAAATGTTGGAATATTTGTCCATCTTTTTTACTTTACCTCTCCCCCTCCATAAGTTAGTTAATCTTGTGATTAATATTGTCTCCCTGATTTTACTTTCCCTTCAGGTTTCTGTCAGCTCGTGTGACCTGCTGGTTGTAAGTGTTGGTCAGATGTCAATGGGTAGAGCTATCAACATTGTTCAGAAATTCTGGACTGCAGGAATTCCAGCTGAAATAATGTATGACTGGTCCCAGGTAGAATTTTTATCTCCATGTATTAACTGTATTATTGTTCTCCAAGATTAGTGCAGACTGAAACCATACTTTTTGGTGGTATTTTTCTGTTTTTATGGAGGTATACTCGTAATACTGAGCATGTAGGGTGCTATTCAGATACTGAATAATGTCAAGAAGTCTCACTGGCCTTGCAGCATTCTTCCAGAGTATTTAAAAGTGTGAAGAAGGATCCCTCCTATTAATAAATTTAATACTTGATAGGGGGCACATCAGGAACAGACCAGTAGCATCAATTTTTAAATACCCAGATGGCCAAAGACACTCAGGTACAGAGGGAATATTGACATACTGTACTGTTAGAAATACAGTTTAGCAAACTGAGCTACTAGATAGGTCCCAATGTAGTCCTTGAAGAGATGTGTAGTAGGAAGGGAAGAGAGAGTGACAAGCTGAGTCGTGCCCTTTTATGTCCAGCTGAAACCAAACAGAGCTGCTGCCAGCACTACTTCACTGGAGTGTAGTGAGGTACATGGCAACACTGAAGTCAGTTTTAAAGGTGGTGGCACTTACTTATGAATTATGAATCTGCTTCACCTTCAAGTGTCCCATTTCATGGCTAACTAACGAGACTCTGCAGTTGCCGCTTGCACATCATGTGATGCAGGGCAGGAAGTTTTGAGCTCATTCAGTTCATTGTCTGACTTTTTTTGTAATCTTTTGCCATAAAATTTCCAACAGTTTCAATCCCTTGGGACTGAAAAAAATCCAGATTATATACTTTTCCTATGATCGCCTAGGCTGGAGTTTCTTGGTTTAAGGTTGTTTGTTTGATTTTTTTGATTCATAAGGAATGAAGATTTGGATAGTTCTTGCCTCTCTCTAATGCTGTCCTGCAACCCAGTGCTGAGTACGTCAGCATAGCCTTGGTTTTACAGGAACCCAGCTGAAGTCAGCTTTTGTGGCAGACCTCCAGCCACGCAGGACTGAAAGCTGCAGGCATCAGAGTGGTGACTGTCTGCCTGATGTTACACTGCACATTTTTACAGTTACTTACACTCTGCACTTCTAGGTATAGGCAGCCCTTCTATGTGGGAACTTTGGCTGCAGGACTTAGGCATTCTCTGTCTAAGCACAGACTTTGATTTCAGTTTTAGCAAGCATTGGGTGGATAAATATATACATAATGAAGTTTCATCTGCTTAAGTTGTTAATAAAGCTTTTCTCTTTCTGAAGCTGTGTGACTGTTGTATATCATGTTACTTTAATTAAAGACAGGAGACTCTGATTACTTAATTGGTCATTTTATAATCTGTCAAATTAATGTCTCATTCCCCTTCTTTTGATTACACTTTAGTCCCAGGAGGAACTGCAGGAATACTGCAGATGCTCTGGGATTACATATGTGGCTCTGGTGTCAGAGAAAGAAGGAAGTCATGTGAAGGTAAACATGGGATCAGAGGATGCTTTATGGTGTTTCAGATTTGTACTCTGTTGTTCCACATTTTTTTAAGGTCATTATTAATATGATATAAATTATACTTAAGTAAGTGGAGTTGAGGTAAATACAGTTTTGGTTTGTTAAGTCGTAGAAATGCTATTCTGAACAATTTCAACATTTTAAATATTTTTTTATCCCTGCGTAACACTGTTATTCGCAGACCTCCTTCCTTCTAGGCAAGTCCAAAAACTAGTGCAAACATTATTTGATAGTGCCATTGATGGTTTAGCATGGAAAAAGGTTTCTCTTGTCTCTGACTTCTTTAAATCTACGAAATTAATTAGTTGACTTAACAATCTCTGCAGTTGGCACCTTTTCATGTTACAAAATAAATACAACTAAAATGTAAATCTAAAAAAAATCTGTGTAGTTCCAACAAACACTCCGAACCACACTCTTCACCTCTATAATCTCAGATTAGGATACAAAGACTGGACTGTGTCAGAACATGAATGTACTCTGTACTTTGTATGTACTCTTGCAGCCTGTGGTTCCGGTACCTTCGATTTTTTGAAGTTGAAAGTTTTCAAATATTCTGGCTCATTAGAGAAAAGATCATTATTTTTTTAACAAAGAGTCATTCTTTGACTGAAAAAAAAAAATACTAACCATTTGACAGCATATGGCAAGAACAGCCAATGTGCCTTACTAAAATATTTTTCGCTTCTTACTCACTCTGTTACTGTAACAACAATAATTGCAAGAATAAATAAACCTTGATGATGACAGTGTGATATTTCAAAGTCCTCCACTAGCCTATTGTAGAGTGTTTTTTAAAATATGGCTTTATTGAAGCAAAACCAATAAAGGAGATACTAATGGGGTGAATGGTGTTGTTGCTGATTAAGCTCTTGCCATTAAAGATGGTGCAGATTGCTAAGTTTTGAATGTTTGAGTTAACTCTTGCAAATTGAAAGGCAAGCCTTATTGTAACATAATTGCTTGACTAAAAATATTGATAATATGGTATTTACAATTGTAAACTATTCTGTTTAGAACTTAATTATCACATTAAATGCAGGGAGCCAAGCTCGCTTTGGGAATGCAGAATAAATTAGTAGTTGGCTGAAAAAAATCTAATCAAAGATTTAATTGGCAGAGATTGATTTGTAATGATAATAGCTTCCTACCTTTGACTCTTTCACATTTAATGGGTGAAACAGTTTGGTTTTGATTAAGTTTGACAAGTTTATTTGTATGCCATTTTAAGAATCAACAATGTTAAGACCATTGAACTGCATTGCAGGTGAAATCCTTTGAGAAAGACAGGCAGACAGAGAAAAGGATTTTAGAATCTGACTTAGTAGATCACCTGATCCAGAAACTGAAAATGAAAATCAGTGACGAAAGATGTAGTAGGTAAGTAGCATAACATGTCAATAATGTGGATAGTCAAAATCAGAAGTGAATATATATTTGCATATGCTGAGTTAAACCTTAATTTTATTTGGTAAAGAAATCGCTGAATTTCTTTTGAGGGGAAAAGAAAGCAAAAGGCTTTGTTATAGCATTGTATTGAGATTAAGAAAGAAACTGATTTCCCTAGCTGCTGCTATATTCACACATCCACAGTGCTTCATAAATCAAAAGGCCACACAGTTATCCCAAAGCTGCTAGAACAGCAGTAGTGTTTGGCTGGCTGCCTGCAAGGCCCTGTTACTAAGCAGAAGTCCATTACATTTGTGTACTGTGTAATCAAAGAATTAAAGCAGCAAATCCCTTTCATTCTGAGGCAGTATTGGTATGGTGAAATGAAGGTGTAACTCTTGCACTTCTGCATGCTCTGTTGGCACAAGTGAAAATAACACCTGGCAAAGACTTGAGGTACGCAGGAAAACCCCTTCACCCTGGCTTCATTGAAATTACTATTTACTGTCACCAGTGGAAGTTAGTTCAGGAATGACAGGAGAAGCTAGTCCTGCCTGTGTGCTCAAGCAGTACAGCTGTTACTTACACATAGCCCTCTGTAAGTCTATACCTATACATGCATCTAGATATATTTATTTGTGTGCATTGACAGCAGGAATAGACATGCATTAGTCGCACAAAGTGGAATTCAGAAACTTAACAGATTTGCCATCCAGTTTTTCTGACTAGGCTTAACAATAAAGGAAATCATTAAGCTTGGAAATGCTGAAATCAAACAGTAGTTCATACAAGCAGTTGATGTCTCCTGCTACCCACCTCTCAATTCTCCTTTTACTGCCTACAGACAGTTGTAGTATTTAATTATGCAACTAACCTGATCCTCAGGTGCTTTGTGACAGGTCTGCTAGAAGCTGTGAAAGAAAACAATTCTTTCAAGAAGTTACCTTACTTCCAAATCTTGAAAACAGAATAGAAAAACCCTTGCATGGTACCACTAAACAGAGAAACACAATAGCTGATTGTAATAAGCACTGGCAAATTTCTCTTTTAATGGATTCCTGAATGTGGAAAGTAAGGGTATCCAAACTAATTATTGAAGACTTCTTTGAATATGTGTGCTCTTAAGTATAAATACTACTTTTATACTTCAGTATTATATCACAGAAATCTGTGAGAAACAGATTAAATTAATAGTTCAGAGAGAATACGCTCACAATATATTTTTGTATTAGGATATAAATCACTCTTGCATGATAGAGAAGACTTTTTTGTATCCATAGGGAGCATTGCTTCTAGACCTGACTTTTATGTACAAAATGTAATTTTGTATGGTTTCCTGTCAATTCCTGAATAGAATTGATTTATTAATAATAAATGTGTGCTGGGGAGTATCTGCAGACTTCTTTATCTGTTGGAACTAAGTTTAAGTATCTATGATAAGCTGAAACTACTGTCTTATTACAGTATTCCTTTATAATTGTAAATCTGTTTTCTTAACTGTCTTTGTTTATTTTTAGAGAAACCACAGATAATCTTTCAATACCAAATCAAAAAGGATCATTTACTAATATTTCAGGTATTTAATATCTAGTTACAGAACATACAAACTGTTCCTCTTTCTGCTCAAAAATTATTTAGTAGGAAAATAGTACCAAAGGCAAAGTAAAAAAATGTTTTATAGCAGAGGGCACTGCCTTTTAATCTCAGATATTGTTCGAAGTGATTTAAAACTGAATTTTTCTCAAAACTAAGTGGTCAGCCCAGTGGACAGAATATTCTCCATATAAGTATTCATTGATGTAATAATCCAGGAAGCTGGAAGAGCCAAAACTCACCAATTTTTCCTAGCTGAGGGGAAATTTAAATGTCATCTTGATGAAAAATAACTTGATCTGTGATTGTTAAGAGTATTGAGACCAAATGAAAATGCCTCTACATTTCTAGCTATGGATTTGCATTCCTTATTCTGATAATACAACTATGTATATAAAGAATAATATTAGGTGCTTACTGTGTGGCTAAAGTTTGGCATTTTTGATACTTGTTTTATTGAGCACTGATACAGTGTGTGGTGATGATGGTGATTTTTCAAGAAACACTTTGCACACACGCACTTTTGCATAATAGAGAGGGAGAGACACCATGTTTAACTTTGGGGGGGGATGGTTTGTGTGTGTGACTACCAGAAGTAGAAATTTGAATTTCAAAATAAGCCATTTTAATTGTTATTTGGGGAAGCTGGGGTTGATTGTTTGTTTTGTCAGTGATTCTGCTACAGGACTGAGCATTAAATAGTCACCTCATTCTTGTAATGGCTTTTCTTTTTTTGATATTAGGTGCACTGCATTCCTTTGTAAAATTACGCAAGTCATTTGGAACCTTTTCTTAGTTTCAGGGAACAGTGATATAAAATACCAAATTTCTTAGCCTTAACAACCAGTCCTTCAAAGTCCTAAGGAGTGTTTGAGAATTTCTGTGCACATGTCTCATTATCCTGTCAGATTTTGGAGGTTTTCAGCAGCTTTTTAATCCCTGTACTACACTGATTTTAGCATATTAATATTTGTGAATTTTCTGTTTCTTGATACTTGTTGTATAAAGAAATACTATAAACTAAAATGATGTGTTTGCATTTTAGGCATGTTTGAATCACATGGAACTCCTGTAGTGCCTAACGTTAGTGTTACAGCTCCTGAAAAATTATCTGCCAGTGCCAGGCGTCGTCAAGAAATTCAGGTACTCACACATCAAATAAGTATTCAGAAGTAATCCTTAGAAGTTAAGGAATGGTAGAATTCATACTTCATTATCACCTAACTTAAACAAATTCATCCTGTTTGTTCTTTATTCATTAGACTAGGAACAACACAAATGGTTGATGGCAAAGACCACCCTTTTTAGCAGTTTGGATCTTAAGGATTATCTGTGACATCATGGTTCAGCTGTCATTGTGCATGCATACTAGAAATCTTACTTTTATAGGAACTGTGTTTCTGGAACTTCCCTTTCCTTTTTCTTCCTAAATGCTCTAGTGTGTTAAAGGTTGTCGTGGTTTAACCCCAGCCAGCGGCCAAGCCCCACACTGCCACTCACTCACTCCCCCATTAGTGGGATCAGGGAGAGAATCAGAAGGGTAAAAGCCAGAAAACCCCTGGATTGAGACAGTTTAATAGGGAAAGCAAAAGCTGTGCACACCAGCAAAGCAAAACAAGGAATTAATTCAGTGCTTCCCATAGGCAGGCAGGTGTTCAGCCATCCCCAGGAGAGCAGGGCCCCGTCATCTTTAATGGTGAATGGGAAGACAAACACCATCACTCCAAATGTCCCCCCTTCCTCCTTCTTCCCCCAATGTTACATATGAGCATAATGTCATATGGTCTGGAATGTCCCTTTGGTCAGCTGGCGTCACCTGCCCTGGCTGTGTCACCTCCCAGCTTCCCCACCAGTGTTGCTGTACGAAAAGCAGAAAAGGCCTTAGCTCTGTTTGTTACGAAGCAAGTTATATTGTTTTTAAAGAAGTAGTGTATGCAGCAGTGGGGAAAGATGTTGGAAAATTCTTTTAACTTTAGTACAATAGTGTTTGATCCATACATCTATGGCTAATAGTCTTATACCAGCTATTGCTTCCTTACTTATCTTTATCACTGATCAACTGCTCAGCAATAACAAAAACATCTGTTATCAATCCTGTGTTCAGCAAATATCCAAAACAGCCCCATAACAGCCACTGTGAAGAAAGCTAACTCTACCCCAGACAAAACCAGCACAAAGGTGCAAGTACATCACACTTTTCATTTGTAGTATGTTTATAAAAGATACTCTATGTATTTTATTTCATTATGTTGTCTCAAACTAAAGGTTTAAGAAAAAATTGTGGATTTTAAAAGACACACAAAAAACCCCAAACCAAAACAATAACAATAAAAAATAAAAAATAAATTAAAAAAACCTACAACCTGTGTAAGACATGATACTATAGTAATGTAGAAAACTTTCAGTGATGCTAGAAACAAATGTCAGAGTTTTCTTGTTTAGCACTGTTAGCCTCAAGATATTTCACATAGTAAAACAGAACTGTAATCTTATCCCTTTTTCAGTCCAAATTTGGATGTGCAACAAAAAAATCTCCCCAATTAATAGTTCTCAGAACCCAAATAAAGAAGTGGATGTTACTCTTGGAGCTAAACAAGCTTACTGTTTTCAGGTTTTGAATACGTAAAAGCAACTTTGCCAAGGTACAAAAGACAACATAAGCCTGCAACTACATTTGTAAAGTGTTACCTTTGCAGGACCACTAGCTTGCTCTGAAAAAAGGTGTTACAAGACATGACCCATATTTTGGTTTGGCTTTCAAAAGCTGTCTTCCTTCTCTAGCTGGAGGTGATTCACTGTATCTAGTCACAAGTTCTCACATTCCTCTGAAAGTTATTTAACACCCAGAAACAGAGGGCAGCTTTCACTAGTTATGCAAGCATCCATGTTATTCTGTCTGCTTTAGCACCGTGCCAGGATTATCAAGTGTCTACCATTGTTTCAAGAGTGTCTCAGCCCCAGTCTCCTTCCACTCTGCACATCAAGGATTATTGTGAAATTTTTACTGAAAATTATATTAAATATTTGTTTAAATAGGATGTAATTCTACGTCTTGTTAAAAGCAGCCTCTTTTGTTCTCATCTATGCAATATGAAATCAGTGTTCCAAAACTGTGTCACACAAGCTGTGTATTTTACTTTTGCCCATCTTTTGTTCCCAGGTACAAACAAGACTTCAGACATTCATTTCTAGCCTGCAACAGAAAACAAGTGAGATTGAGATTTTAGCAGTAAGTATTTGGCAGAAGCCTGAACTAATTCTGAATTCTTAATTTAATGGCAGTGGATGATCCTGTTCCTATCTGGAACAAACTACTGCCAATTGCCTCACTTTAGCGACAACCAAATGAATCAAACTTCTGGTTAAATAAGACCCCCGGTCTGTTTCTCTGATACTTGAAAAGTATCTCAAATTGTGTGTAAGGGACAGTTGCTTGGAATAAAATTTAACAAGCATTTAGTTGTAAGCGCTTAAGCTGTAATTACACCAGCTACGGGTAGATGTAGTAACTTGTTCCTGCTAGATTTGCACTTCCATTTAAGCAAACATAGCTCTTGTTTGTATATATTTTAGACTTCACTGACCACATCACAAAGGACTGTAAAATGGTGTATGCTTTTCAGGAAATGTAACTGCCTGTTTGCCTGCACCTGTGTGCAACTTTCCATAATGGAATTTGTTATCAATAGTTTAAAAGGTTTTAATCATTTTAAACTAAGTTCTCAGTTTCAGCAGCGTGAGTGCTTCTCTGGAAATCAAAAAATCTGACTCCCTACAGTATAGCTAATCTCTAGTTGGCAAACTAGTAACAGAGAATGGTTTAAATATTGATTTCTTGGTATTTTTACAGGTTGATCTGCCAAAAGCAACTGTGATACACTTCTTATCATTAGAGGTAAGCAATTAAGTATTGTTGTTAGAACTCTAACTGAACACAATAGATGATAAATTCTGTTCCCAATGAAGTGTAAAATTCACCCATTCTAGATTTCTCTTTTAAGTTTGAATTAGGTTTAAAACTTATAAGGATTTTTTTTTACCCAGGGAGCCTGACTGATAAAAAACATTTTGTCAAATGTCCAAGTTACACAAGACAGCATTAGGAAATCCTAATCCAAAGCTCTGAGTTTTTCTCCCCCAAGAATAGTTATTTAAAATTAAATCTTAACTGCTCTTTTTCAGAAACCAATAAGCATTAATAGCAGTTTCAGCAAGTGTTCCTTGAAGCTCTTAATGAAGGAGAACTCAAAATACAGAGGCAATTGTTTCAAGTACAGTAGCTAAAACATCCCTTAGTGAAGCCAAGATATAAAGGGGATGTGTATTATATCAACACCTTTAACAACTCAGGAGCTGGTCAATGGTGCATGAAAGATGACAACACCAAAAACAAAGCATTCTTCTTTTCTTCACTTACAGCACTAGCTTAAGAGAGAGATGGATGCCTCTCTACCCCCTAAAGAACCCAAACTCAAGAATGGCATCCTACTGGAAGTGCATTTAGTATTTTCATACCTTTTATCTGCTGCTCTGAAGCAGTGCATATCTGGTAATCAAAACCCAGTGAAACATGTCCAAACATTTTCAAAATACTTAGTTCATCCAGTCTGTATAAACCATGATGGTAGTTTATCACCTTTTACTTAAAAAAAAAAATAAATACATATGCACAGTTTCAGCTCGCATCATTCACTTTTGATCACCATTACATCACAGTTATATTCTCTCCAGCACTGCCAGGCTGACACAGCCCTCTTCATTGCTTGTGCCTTTTTAGCACGGAAATGTGTTAAGAAACTGATCACTAAATAAACATCTTTTTCTTAAAAGAAAATAAATTAAGTTGCATGTGTTGTTGACATTTATCATGTTTGAAAGCTGTTTCATTAAAGAGCACTGACATTACACAGCATTCAGAAGGCTGCATTCTACCGGGAGAAGCATTTCCTTCACAAAAGAATATGAGACTAGCATAGTTCCTTGTCAACTTTTTTTTTCTTAGCTTGATGGAGATAGACAAGCCTTTGATGCTACTGTGAGACAACTGATGTCACGATGCTCCAAGCAGAGATCTCCATATTTACAAGCAATTTGTGATGAAATTTACAGTCTCAAAATGGAAAAGAGGTAAATGTGTTAAGCTCTTATGGGTACATAAACTGGATTTTTTTCCATTTTTTCTGTATTCAAGCTAGAAGATAAGCTGCTCCTAACTTGTCTTCTGCTTTCCCCTCTCTCTGAGGCAAAAATAAATACTCAGGAAATGTGTATAGTTCATTCAAAACTATAGGACTGGTCACAAACCCTCACTTACTGATAAAATGTAAATTCTTAATTTTTCTAAGTCTTTTCAAGAAGCTTTAGAATATATTGCCACTTTTATCTCACATGCTGGTGCGTTAATAAAAATGAATAGCGGACAACTATGTACAGTCAGGCATCCTTCTATACATAGTACATATACTTCATGTATATATAATATACACATCTATACTGCTATATAAAAGCCCTCTTTTCTGATGAGAGGGACTCAGCTTGTCTTTTAAAACTCATGAGCACATTTAATTCCTCCTGCTTTGAAATTATATGATGGCAGGCACAGGTGGGAGAGTGCCCAGTTTCATGCAAACATGCTGTATGCTCACCTAACATGTACAGTAAAGCCCACTTGTTTTGTAACCATAAAAACGTTTATGTTTAACTCACAGTCTGCATGTTAGATTCTGGCAAGGCTGATACAGATAGTCTGGACACATCCAGTATGTCCACTTTTAAACCTCAAATTGTTAAATGTTGCATGTACTGGTCCACTTGAGACCTGGGTATGCCTAATTATGGGTTTAATTTCATTTTCTTAAACCTTTGTTCCACTTGAAGGTACTAATTAACCTTTAAATAAGACTAAAACTTTGGTTCCTTTTTCTTAGAGGCACCAAAATTGCTCCAGGTTTGCTGTTTACTAAGGCAGCTTCATTACCAAGTGAAACATCTTTTTTCTTCATGGGGCTTGCAAGGCTGTGACCAACAGAACCCAAATAATACTCCATAGAATGCTGAGTATGAATGTAATACAGTCCCTCACTATCTTCCTATCCCATTTGTGCCCTGAGCATTACTTAGCCATAAGCTTTCAGATCACTGAAGGGAAAACCGAAAGGGCAAGATCAGTGGAAAGAGGATGAGGGGAAAATTGCAGTCACAGCCCAACAAACTAAAACTTACTGGTTTTCTACTAGATCTTTGCTGCTAACTTATTGTGAGGATTTGTCAGAGGAATTGGAGCATTCAAACCTGCAGTTTCAAAATACTAAAAATTCTTTTTTCCTTCCTTCTGCAGGGTTTCTGCACTTATCCTGTACAGTTACCGAGATGAATATAAGGTTTTGTTTTAGTACTTAAAGCATCTTTTATGGGATGCTTCTACAACTGCACCACAGCGTTTTGTTAAAAGGAACTTCAAAAAGCTCTAATAACGCAAGACAGGCAACTAGTGCCTTTTTCTGTGTCCAAATTGCATTTCATGTATAATATTGTCCCGGCTCTGGTCAGGACAAGGTTAATATTTGCTGTAGCTAGGAGAAGGCATGGCCAGGACTCAGAGGTTGATCTGTACCACCTCACACTATTGCTGGGGGCCTCCAGGTGGGCACAGCGTGGCAGAGGGAAAAGTTGGGTCATGTTGTTTCTCTGGATTCATTCACCTTTCCTTTACCCTCTGCCACTGGTATTGTTGCTGTTACTGTTTTCTTATCTCATTGCTGTTTCCAGCAAGTTCTTACCTCAGCCTGTGCTCGTTACCTTCTGTGCCTCCCCATTCTCCTCTCCAGCCACCAGCAGGGGAGGGGGTAGTGGGTGGCACATGAGTTTAACTGGAGCACTAAACTACAGAATGACATTCCTAAACCATGACAAATACAAAACTAAATGCTTTCAAGAAGTGGAAGTAGTTGTTTTATAGGCAATTAAGGAGCAAGTCTGACTAGAGCCACAGATACGTATTACCATGTTAGTTCTTGGCCCTTATGCTACACAAATCAGCTGCATAGATGTAATTTTTTTTAAATACTT
This sequence comes from Irena cyanogastra, assembly GCA_013397155.1. Classification (NCBI taxonomy): domain Eukaryota; kingdom Metazoa; phylum Chordata; class Aves; order Passeriformes; family Irenidae; genus Irena; species Irena cyanogastra. Next base: position 37,252 of record VWZV01004174.1, on the reverse strand, counting down.
TCAGCATGCCTTTTATGCAGTAGTACTGCAACAAGAAATGTCAGTTCACAGGATTATGAAAGAATGAATTACCTTTAAAAATTGTTTTAAACATTTTTGAGGAGTTTTTATGTAATAAAAAATGCTGAGCCTTATTTAAATACTCATTACAAGCCTTTTGTGTGTCATTTTTGGTTGTGTTTTTTAACCTACTATTTTAATTTATGTATAAAATATGGTAGATTTTTGGCTGAGAGTTACTACAAGCCTGGCTACCTGTGCTTGTCATCTCTGTACTTTTGCATTTAAATCAAGCAGCAGCTTCTGTGAGATGAAGACTTAATAAAAGAAAACACTTGTTTTAGACCTGCAGAACTTAACCCAAAGACTTGGAAGAGAAACAGTAACCTGCACATGCTTGAAGCATAACCAAAGTTTTGAATTAATCTGACAACTAGGGTAAAGAAAGTTAAGTTTGAAGTTAAAGTCATAGTAATGATGGAAGTATTATAATTACCTTATTGAAGCTAAACTGTAACATAACCCCGTCAGGAAGAATGAAGCTGGGAAACTATGATTTACAGCAGTCATAGTTAACTATGTATTATATTTCACATCAAAACACTGGAGGAATATGCAGAAATGTTAAGGATTTCTGGAAATATACTGGTATGTAAGAAAAAACTTACACCTCTTCCTCTAATGCAAATGATTGCCTTTTGCAGGCTCATTACAATAATAAATACCTACTTACTTTTTCTACCCTTTCTTGTAGCAAAGATGGTGGTAAAGTTAAAACATAACTTCCAAGACAAACCACAAAACTTCTGAGAACTGTGAAGGTTCTAACAGCAATGTTCAAAGCAGCAGACAATCCTAAAGGCATAGACAACTGTGCCATTCCCAGCAATTCACCAAGACAAGTCACATCAGTCATTACACCCAATCCATTTCTCATTATGTTTAATAGGAGCAATTACATATTTACTTTTTACATCTGCTCATATGAAGGAAGGAAAATTCAGATCCCTGAATATACTGAAGGATGATGTTTTCAAAAAAAAAAGTTTGGGTGACATAACCATTTTTAAGCCATGTCTGGAGGGAACATGATGCAGAATCCTACCCTCCCCCCACCTGGGTCACAACAGCTGGATCAGCATGGAGTGAAAGCTCTGCAAGAACTCGAGCACTGTGCTGGCTGCCTTGGGGATATCTGCACTGCATCATGTAGACATGGCCCTCAGATTAAGACAGAAAGAGGAAAGCAGCTGTTCCTGATAATATGTTGGCACCTGCTTTCCCTGGAACTACTGAGGCTCATCTATAAAACCAGGCATCTGTCACTGAGGCTCCTGCTCTAGTCTTGTTTTGCTTCTGGTACGGTGCATTTCTCTTCATCCTGTGCTACCCCCCCCAGACAGGTTTTACACTGCAGAGAACACAGCAGCAGTGTAAGTACAAACCAGCTGAGTGTAAAGCTATTTCAGTATAAATGCTGTACATACTCCTGCCACACAACAACCCAGAGAAAGCACCTCTGCTCTCAGTTTAAACAAAAGTACTGATCACATCCCAGTATCCTGCTGGAAGGAAAGCCAAAGACAAGTGGTAACTGAAAAAGAAATGGACTTTGCTTTGAGCAAGGGTCAAGTCTGTTATAGTGATGGTAACACACTGTCCCATCACTGTGTTGCTTTACTCTTCTTGGCCTTGCTTTTCTTGTCTTTCTTCTTCAAGCCATCCATGTTAGCTCTTAGCAAATTTGAATATGCCTGAAAGAACAATTAGAACCATTTAAATGAACCCCAAATACTTAAATGACAATATGCAAGAAGTAACATTTTATGTATTACAAATGACCAATTATCTGCCTTTTCCCAGAGAATCATGCTCTTACACCCTGCACCAGGAAAATACTGTTTCTAAACCAATGTACAAGGTTAGATAAAATAAAACGGGATTTTTTAAAAAAAAAGATAAATGGGGAGTCTCAAGTTCGTTTCTGCGGCAGTTCAGCAAGAAATCAACCTGTTCACAGCTGTCCAGTGCTTCCAACAGACCACTTGTACTACTTACAGCAAAGGAGGATAAAAGGCATACAAAACTTACCATCTGGAATTTATTTACTTCCTTTGAGCTCACCTACAAAAGGAATACTGGAGGTTAACCATGAGAACTCTGGCTTCTATTACAGACCTAGTATCAGTACATGTTTACCCACCAGTTACCATCTAGTCTTTTGAGCACCAGTTGGATCAACTTATCACATTCAGTGATCAATGTGATGTTCTGGTATGTCATAGGACTTCACTGATTTAGAAAACTGAAAACACTCCTTGATTAACAAAACCTTCTCCAGACCATTCATCCCTACGTCACATGTTTTCAAATGGGAAGAATGTATAAAAGCATTCAAAGAAAGGTTTGATTCACTTGTGGGGCCATAAAAAAGCTGCAGCTCAGATTCTCAGCTATTTCTCTAAGTAATATTTTTTCTGATGTCATATCACAGAGCAGAGCTAAAGTCAGCTAAAGCCTTTCCCAATCCCCTATTCAAAGTAAACACACATCAGGTTTTCAACTTTCAGTTCACATTTTCTCAAGTTTCACTTAAAATGTGGAGCATTAAATCAAAAACACGCAGAGCCACTAACCTTTCTAACTTAAAAGTTGTCACTTACCACTGTGCTAATTTTCTTCTTTCCATCAGTTGCTCTCAGGAGACACTTATTGTCTGCTGGTTCAAAACTTTCTACATGGCCTTTCCGTGGAACTGGTTTTGTTCGGCCATCATCTGTATTGAAAAGAAATTTTTATTCTTATTTCCTTAAAACATCAACAGATGCCTTCTGATATGAGATGTTAAAAACTGCTCACGAGCAGATCTGTAAAACACCTTGGAATTTCAGGCCAATGGAACTAACACTGCTGCCAAATTGCTCTTACCCTAGAACCCCAGAAAGATCTGTTCTGTAAACTATGTCTGCCAGAAAAAAATGAAGTAAATCCTCCCCTCAACGTGCTGTATGCCCTGCCTCGAGCAGCGGCATGCTTTAAATACCTGTCACCCTGCTGCCTCCTGCCTGGATACATGGCCCATCCCATAGTGGCAGCTAGCCAGGAACCAGAGGAACACGAACACGCAAAAGCAACAGCAGAACTCTCCTTTTACAGAGAACAAACTATATTCACTTATGTTTAACAATCAGAAAGCCCTAGTATTTCCTGCAGTTTGAAATATAGTCTTACTCAAAGGTTATTAGTACTGATACTACTAGTACTAAGGACTAATAGTAATAGTGGTACCATCAGTGCTCCAGCTGACGGGTTTGCCCCTATGACCGCTCTTGTCTTCAGATGCCCTGGATTACAAGTGTACCACTTAAAATACCCGGTGACAACAGCCAGATTTATAGGAACATCTCTTTAGCCCAGTAACAGACTCAACTTACATTTCTTCAGCGTTATGAAAACGCTCCCGGAAGTCCTGCACTTTTGGAAGAGCCTGGTAAGCTCCGTCAGAAACTGCAAGAGAAAGAGACACGCCCGTGGCTGGCAGCCAACACACAAACTCCGAGCTCTTCTCCCCGCGCAGCGCCGGCCTGGCCTGGGCTCTCTCCCACCCGCGGGAGGCAGCACCGAGGAAAGGCGAACTTTCGGCTTTCCCCACGCTGAAGCTGCAGGATACGAAGCCCCAGCCGGGGGCGGCCCGCCCGGCCGTTCTGACTCCGAACACGAGCTCTGAGCCCACCGGATCACCCGCGGCCCCGGCGCTTCTGCCTCGCTGAGACACCCCGGGGACCGCGACGCCCGCTCCGCTCCCCTCCCCCGCATGTCTCCCACGCCGCTGGGCCGGCGCGGGCCCCCCTCTCTCCCTCACTCACTCGCTCGCTCCCTCTCTCCGCGGCGGCACACGGAGCTCACCCCCATTGCCGGCGGGCCGCGGCCCCTCACCTGCTCGCTCTCCAGAAGCACCATCCTGCTCCGTTCCGGAAGAGCCGCGTGCGCACCCGCAGCGCGGGGGTAGAGACACGTCAGCGGCCCGAGGTGGGAGGGCCCGGGATGGCCCCGCCCGTTCCGGGCCGGGCCGAGCGCGATTCCAGCGGCCGAGCGCGATTCCAGCGGCCCCGCCCGCTCCCGGCGCCGGGAGACCGCGTTCCCTAGCTCACGTGCCGTGGTGACCGTGCCGGGGCACCGGCAGTCGCTCGCAGGATTCACGTGGAACGGGCCCGTCCCCCCCAGTGAGGCGGGACTGGTGCAAAGAGCCCCGCTGAGCGCCGTTGGCGGTGAAGGGCGGGATTTGAGACTAAGCGAGCCAGACCCCTGGATTTGTGTAAAAACAGCAGAGGGGAAACCTGCGCCTAGCAGGGCCGAGAGAGCACTTGACACTTGAAGCTGCTGAGGGATGGATTCTGTAATGGGAGTTTTCTGTCAGGCCCGTGACAGTCGGTGCGGGAGCACACAGGAGTAGCACGTGATCTAGTGCCTTTTCGTGTTTATCACTAGGAAAATAGATCTATTTTTCCTCCATGGACCGAACAAAAGTGGAAGATAATGCCTTACAGATTAAAAGGAAAAACTGCTCTCAGGCTGATAGGTGTTTGAGTCCCTAAGGAATTCATACTGTTCATATATGGGCTCTGGTCTACGTTCTAGACAGAACTGAAATACCTTCTTGCATTATTATTATTCTCATGGTGGGGGTGTTGTTTGGTATATGAAACAGCACGTGATAATGAGAAAGCCTAGTCACTCCAAAAGCCTCTTTTAGAGTCCACAATCGCTTGCGGTCCTTTTGCAGGTTCAGCGGGAGGCAGTAGAGGGTGCTGTGATTGCACCCACAGAAATGAAGCTGCCTAAAGAACAAGGAAACAAATACCCAAGCAGCAGGTCATTGCAGCAAGGCCATGGCTTATGAAAATCGACCAGGTTTTTAAGGTAACTCCATTATGTTAGAGTCCAGGCAAGTGTAGAGAGCCAGCACTACTTTTTCCCACGTCGTGGATGGTATCATCCTCCTGATGCTTTTGCACTTGTATTATTTGCAGTTGAGGAGGAAAGACTTCAGTAAAATAAATTCCATTGTGTCTCATGGCATTAAAAAGGTTATAAAAAAGGAGGAATATGTGTTATTGAAGCCTCCTGAAAACAGGCATTCTAAGGGGACTCCATCAGTGCTGTGGTTGGAAGTACTGATAGACCAAAGCCCTGTCGAAATGTTTTAAGTGATGGTCCCTGCTCTGACCAGCTTGCAGTCAGTCAGTGGGCACAACAGGTAGAGATGGGTGGATGCATGGAGTCATTACTGACACGTACTTCCTCGAACCCTGCCTGGTTGCTGGAGAAGTCATAACACACTCCTGACTACAGGAGGTTGTTTGGTCAGAAATCAGAGTAGGGTTGTGTTTTCAAGAGAGCCCAGAACATGGTCAATGTAAGAGTCTTGCAGGTTTTTATAGGCAACTTGTGAAAGAAGAGCAGAAATGGAAAAACTAAAACAATTGCAACATACTCCCCCTTGGAAACTACCATGGTCACAGTCACTGGAAGGCAGAAGTACATTTCCACTCATGCTTGCCAAAAGAGAAGATGGGTGGTCTCGTAGCTGAAACACAGAGACTACAACTCTCACCTGAATTCTGATTGTTGACTTTACCAGAGGAGTCTTGTGTTGCCATGAACTGCTCTCCTAACTTCTCTGTGCCACAGCTCTTCATTATGAAGGCAGAGAAACATTATATGCAGTTATTCTCTTAAACCTTTGACACAACAAAAATCATCAATGTCTGTGGGAAGGACACCACAGAGGTTTTTTTTCTCTTAATCTCCCTCCTCTGTAAGGCACTATCTCTGTTGCTGAGGTGTACCTTCAGGGCACTGCAGCTGTAGTGGTGCCCATCTTGTCACTGCTACTGACACCTGCTGATCAGAGACTGTACAAAGGTACAGGGCATCCGCCTCTCCAGAGAGATTCATTGCAGGAATCTGTGACACTAAAGCTCTGGTTCTACTGTGTGCTGGAAGAAGGGACAAAGAGGAAACTGCTGTGAAGAACTCCAGAGAGTTGCATGAAGTTTATGTTTTTCAGATCTGTTGTTTTATCAGCAATTTTTTGGAAAATATATTTGTCTCACTGCTAATAAAAGAAGTGGCTCCACTGAACTGCTGAATTTCTTTCCACAAGAAAGAAGGAGGATTTTTTTTTTTTGCATGTGTGCATGTGTGTTAGTTTATCTTCCTGATCTTGAAGTTGTTTTTCAAGCCAGAATGTCACAATTTAATTGGAGGAGAAGCCTTAATCACAACTTGCAAACAAGGTGAAAATGGAACATTTTTAATGATTGCTTTCCAAAAAATAGATGGAATAGGGGAATGCTGACATTGCTTTACTTTTGCCAAAGGCTGCCAACACTCTGAGGGAATAAGCTATTCAGCTGGCAAAAAAGTGCTGAACAAACACTGAAGGAGCTAAAGGGATACTCCCAATCATGATATACTCGCTTCTCACTCTATCTCCTGCCCCAGTCTGATGTCTTTCCCCTCACCCCATGCTGTCACAAAAAAAAAAAAATTAAAAATAGGGAAAATAGAAAAAAAAAGAAAACAAAGAATGAAAAGAAAAGGCAGGTTGGATTAAAACAGTAGCAAGAGGAATTGGTGGATCCTGAGAGTTGGCAGGGGTATTAGTATTTTGTAACTTGATCTGTCATGTGACCAGGGCCAGGCAATAAAAATAAGTCTCCTACCAGCCCTCCTGTTTGCTCAACTTTATTATATAGTGTCAGTGGAGAACTACTTTTTTTTTCTTTTCTTTTTTGGCAAAAAATTAGCAAATGAAGCCACCTGAATCATTAAATCCTGAAGGAAATCTGGCAGAGAACTGGAGGAGCTTGTTACTGCACTTCCAAGTTTTCCTGGAAGCAAGCATGTACTGAAGAGAAAAGGAGAAGGTGAAATCTCTCCTAAATGTGGTGGGAGGGGCAGGAAGCAGGAAAACAAAACTGTTAGAAGTAAATCAAATTCTTGATCAACCTTAGTAGAGATTGGCAAAGATCTATTTGAATTAACCAGCGAAGATTACTACTAGTTATGGACTAGCACGCACACATATTCAGCTGCTACACACCACAGTGAGCAGAAATGTAATAACATACTGTAAATTACAGTTTGCTCACCGCAGTGCTCAAGATGAGTTAATAACAGATAATGGCCCACAATTCACAAGTGGATCATTCTGGTAATTCTTTTTGATCTTTAAGTTCAAAAATACCATGTCAAAGTATAGCTATGCACAGGAAAAGGAGTCAGTGTTAGAGCAAAAGCCGAGTAACAGCCTCCCCGCCTTTACAAGTCTATCATTAGCACTGTAAAAACAGAGATGCACACCTCACTGCCTTAGTGGCCTCAGCAGATCTGAGATTAATAGGCAAAGGAAAAGATTTCTAGAGCCAACGTTTAACAGAGGCTGGTTGGGCAGAAAGACTATTAACCCCGGGATAGCTACCAAAACATCCCTAAGCCCTGTGCCAGGGGAGTAGAGAAGAAAAGTTTAAGCAAGAGGAAGGAACACTTACTCTTTTTTTTCTGGTGTTAGATGGATTTCCAACAAAGCAATCAGTTGGTTACATTTGTACAAGTGAATGTCAGTCCTGAGATTGGGTCTTAACCTTCTTTATAAGTGGCCCTTGTGAAAAGAAATAAAGGACATGCATAAGGACAGTGATCTAGGACCTGTTGATCAAGGTAGATACAGAGGCACAAAGCAGTGCTATTCACCTCATCAGCTGGTAACCCTGAAAAAGACAAAGTTTCTGAATATCTTATAGATTCCAACAGAGAACTAAATGGGGCATTTTAGAAAGATCATTCTGGGACTGCATTATGCCACCAGAAAGCTGCTGAGTGAGAAGCTTCTCCCGGTGAGAAAGCCAACTTCCAAAGAGAAGATCTCCTCAAGAAACAAGTTGCTTATGTCTTAGGAACCGATTCATTTACCCTAAGCTCTTCCCTAAGCATTTCTGTTCATTTTAGTTAATCCCTTCTATTCTATTTATTATTGTGCCATATTTACACATAATGAGTTTCAAGATAGGTTAACCATAACCTTGAGTTCAAAAGGCACTGACTTTCATTGTGTGATAGCAATGTTAACAGTGATTTATATTTTGCGAGGGAGACCAGGAAATAGATATGGATACATTTCTTAAAACTCTAATGTACCACATTACTATTGTAGTGCAAATCGAAGCCTATCTGAGTGAGACACAAAAATATTTTTTTGTTGGAAAAGACCTACATGGTTTTGAAGTACCATCCAGATTTTAGAAAGTTTCCATGTCAAGGAAGATAAGGGATAATTTACCATATTATTAAGTGTCTCACACAAACTTGAAGTGGTTTTGTGGCAAGCCCCCATCTCACAAAAAATGGGGAGGGAAAGGCTGGAAGAAAAGCACAGATGCAGAGCTGTTCATCTGTACGAGTGATGGTGTCATGTGTGCTCTCTAAGAAGACCCTGCAATGGTATGTATGTACTGAATGCATGAATAATGCTGTAGTGCTCAACATACTTCTGGGAACAAGGAAATAAAGAACCAATTAATTTAACTCCCAAAGTGTGAGGATGGGGGCTTAGGACAAGAAGCAACATGTCATCATGTGTGTTTAGTTTGAAGGACGGAGCAAGCAAAAGGCAATCTCGCATACCTCCAAATCCAATGCAAAACACCGGAGGAAAATGGTCAGATAAAAAAGGAGAGAGATGCAATTTGAACATCCACCCTGTGTTTTGATTGGTCCTGGTAACTTTCAGCTGTGAGTAGAGCAGAGCAGAGTGTAAGAACAGTGTGTTCTGAAGGAGTGCACCTGCGAGGTGTCACAGCTGAGCTGTCCTGCTGGTCCTCTCCTCCTCTCAGTCCTCGGCCTGTGGCTGCTGCCACCACTGCTGGGAAGTGATACTGCACTGCACACACAGACATCAACTAGAAACTGTGTGGCCGTGAGTGCAGCACTATGGGTGAGTGACATAAGTCCTCAGCATGGTTTCAGTGGGTCTTTGTAAGTCATCTGTGAACTCCAGAAGTGCAGGATTAAGCCTGTACAATATGATGCACTTTCTGGGTGCTCCAGATATGGTGTTTACCAAACTTCACATTTACTCTCTCCAGTGGGAAGCGTACATCTAGTCTTCACTTCATTTAGTATGGCAGCTTTTTAAGTAGATACAAAATGGGTGGTTAAGAGCTGTGCAAAGCATCAGGGAGGTAATTAAGTTGAAGCTCAAGAGTAATGAGGTGACAGAGATTAGGCTGAGCATCATTTCTTTAACATCGATGTGTCCTACTTTCAGAAAGACAGAAATGCACTTGTGAAAAATTTCCACCAGACATTCCCAGTGAGGTAACAAGAATTTTTTTAAAGTATGTAAGTTTTTAAAAGACCAGATGAAGACTATAACAACATAGAAAAATCAAAACCTAAACCAAAACAAATCAATGGCAATTTTAGATCAGCAGAATGTCACCAGGGAGGATAACATTGTCCTTAATATCAGAGAGCACCTGGGGATGTGTAATTAGAAAGGGAGCCACAATGTCAGTGCTATCCTCCATTTGCAGTCTCATCAGAAGGACAGAAACCCCAGCAGCATGTATTCTCTTGATACCATGGGGTGTTGCTGTCTCAGGAAGAAAAGGGTCACCTACCACCTCACTAGCACTATTTCCTGCCTCTGTTGAGGATGCCCAGCAAAGCAAGACCTGGCTGGACTTCTGAGCTTTAAGGATCACAACAAGAGCTGCAATGCCTGTAAAACAATAGCTTCTTCATAGCTCAAGTAATGATGTCTGATACAAGATCTGCACATCACAAAAAAAAAGACAGTCAAGTTAGTTACCAGATGAGTGAGATGACAGAGACTGGCTTAGACATCATTGCTCTAACTTCTGTAAGCCCTAATTTTGAAAAAACAGAGAGTTTTAACTATATATATTTTTAACATATATTTTAACATATATTTCCAGTATGATTCCCTTCTTGTAAGAGTTGACAAGTGTACCTACTTATTCAAGATTTAGTGGTACATTTTGCTCTTCCTTAAACACTCCTCCAAATGTCCCGACACTTTCTAGGAACAGGGTGATGTAGGGAGGCCACTCTGCACAGCCAGCAGCTGCCCTGGGTTCACTGGGTCAGCGGCTGGAGGAAGCAATTTCCTGTTTTGCTGGTGCTCAATGCCACTTAACAATAGGGAGAAAGAAAAAACTGCAGGATCTAAGCATTGCAAAGCTGTTTTCTACATGAGCTGTCCGCCTGCTTTCCCCTTCTGCTCCGGACACCCCCACCTCAAACACCCATCCCCTGGTGGATGGCAGCACAAGAGAAGAGGCAGAGACGCTCGAGGCTGAGGTGACAAGGACTTGACGGTATCTCTGCCGTATAAACAGCCTGGACCCCATGTAAGTGAGTCTGAAACAGCAGGCTAGATATTACTAGTTTGTGTCTTTGCCTCCTTTGAGAGAGAAAATGAGAATCATGTGCAGCACTTCTGGAGTTCAGTGTCAGCAAGCATCACTCGTGCCTTCTTACAACACCTAAAACATCTTGTCCATCACAGTGGATGGTTTTCAACACCATCCTGAGATAACCATTTCCAGCAGTGGTCAGTTCATTAGGGCAGGAAGAGCACTGGCCGTGATTTCTCATTCTGCCTTTCTGAAACATGTCCTTCTTCTCCAGTGGTTTGCCCAGTGCCAAATCCTTAATCCACTCTTATCAAGTCATGGAGTGTTTTTACTCTCCTACTTGCCTCCTACTGCCTACACACTCAGGCAACATCCCTTGCTGCCCTGACATAGTCTGGTTCTGGTGATGTCTCTCCATATCCAAATCCAACCTCACTTACTGGCTTTGTTTATCAAAAGCTTCTTCTGAGATTAAGGGTTACAGAGGGTACCTCTGTAAAGCAGAACAATCTAAGCATTGTAGCTGTGAGTGGAGCCACTCTGAAACAGGAAGCACGGGTGCCCAAACCGTAATCTGGGTTTGTTGTTCTCCCTGTCCCTTTATTTCTGCCTCCCACTCTGTTTCTGAATACATGTCGTCTTCAAAGGCACACAGGGCAGCAGACAGGAGCCCCAGGCAGATTGGAAGTCACAGGCCCTTTGTTAGTGCTCAGGCTATAGAAATCCCAGGTGAGTCACCCTTGCTTGCAGGAGCAGGTAACCTAGGCATTGCCAATCAAGCTCACAGAGCCTTAAATGTAATCCTGACAAGGAAATTATCAGAAGCAATGCAGATATTACAAATGCAGTTCCTTTGTTATTGCCTGTAGCCTTAAAAACTTCTGCGACAACTGATCCCTACAGCTTTCAAAGTTCAGGAGTGGCATATCTTGAAGATACAGTGTGCAAGTATTGCACTAAGTTTACAGAATACTGTGCCAGAAACCTCCTTATCAAAGAATTTATTTTGCTAAAATTTTTGTTTGTCTGTTTTTGCAGTGAAACCTCAACCCCACCTGTTGGGTTTGGTGTGGGATTTTTTTTTTCAGAGAAGTTATGATTGGGTTATAAAGCCAGTAAAAAAGCAGTAAAATCTCCAGGACTTAAACTGATAAGCACACAGAGAAGTTTTACAGAGAACTGAGCCAGTGAGACACAGTAAATGTAGGACATCTGTCATGCTTAAACATTATAATGACCCAACATTTTTTTATCATCATTTGAACACAGCAGGAGAGCTAAAACCCCACTGAACTCCATTGGAGGAAGAGTACTCTAGGTCTTTATGAAGAACATTACAAAAAGGATATGTTTGACAAAAAAAAAAAAAGCCCCCACAAATCCTAGGATGAAAGTGATTTTGTCTATGCTAAAGGTTTACCTAACATTATTTTGCAATCAAGGTATGGTGTTCTCTCACCCTCATCTTTCCTTTCATTGTTTTCCCAGACAAGACTGAAGAGTATCATTAACACAATTTCTCAGAAGGCATCTGTCATCTGTCACATGTGTTTATATATCTATGCCTACTGTGTGTAGTCTGGGAAAATCCCCTAGTGTTCTTGAGGGAGAATAAAGACCACAGGGATGAGCAGTGGCATGACACCAGCTACCCATGGAGCAGCAGTGTCTTCAATGTTGCCTTGCACTCAGTACTCTTAGGACAAGTTAATTATCAGGGTAGAGGAAGATAATTAACATAGGAAATAACATCATTATTCAGCAAGACATCAAATGCTGTCTCCAGTGCCTGTTACTCTTGCTCGACCAGTTCAGCTCTTAACAGTGTATTAGTCATCTGACCACACTGAACATCAATCTTTCACTCCTCATTACACACTCAAATACAAGCTACAGTATAGACTTGCTCCATCCTGTAATTACAATATATAGCCATGCTATAAAATCTATTATGTCTAGAGGTTAGGCTCAGAAACAAATTAATTAATTGAACTTTCTCCACTTCTAGGCTAAGATAAGATTTTTTTGTTGCTTCTTGCAGTAAAAGTCTGCTTTTTCTGTAATTAGTGTGGTTTGCCGTAATAAGCAGCATGTCAGCAAGAAACTCCTCATACAGGGGCAAGCAACAGGCATTTTATCATCACAGGACACCTGATTATCAGTATTATAAAGTTATCTTTTGGCAGAGAAGTCTTGGCAGCACATAGCCTCTTCAGTGTGAGATTAGCAGTTCTGCACCAGGCCAGAGCCCAAGTGACAGCTCAGCCTCTGGGTGCGTGCCGTGGCAGTGCTGTGGGGGGGACACACACCCCTCTGCACAAGTTGAGTGCTTTTCTATTCCACTTGGTGCAAGGGAACACTTTCATGCCTTTCAGAGGCGTACAAATTGAAATGCTGGATTTCAATCAGATTACATGATTTGTCAGATGGCAAATGTCAGGATGGCCTTTGGACTGTTTGAACACAAGAGTCTGGAGAAAGCTAGTATTTTGGGGGCTCTGTAAACGAGGTTTTCCTTGGTTTTTTTGCTCTGTGGACAACAGGACTTGAAACTGATTCCCCAAATTCTACTGCTTGTGGATCAGTAGTCTGATCCTCCTAGGGGCCAGGACTGCAGTGTGGCAGGAGAATGCACAGGTCTTGCACTCATGGCTGCTATGGTCAGTGTGGGTTCAGAGAGGCACCAGAGAGACAATCCCATCCTGTCTGAGAAAGACACTCGTTCTCCCAAGAATGATTTTACCTTTTCTTTTTCTCCTTTCCCACAAAAAAATTTTAGGGGGATTGTTTCAGTTCCTTCTTTCCTTCAGTTTTCACCTCTTGCTTCTCTCTGTCTCAGCTCTCTTCTCCTTATCAGTCACTTCTCTGGCACCATTCTTCACCATTGATTGTCTTGCCATTCTTTGCTACCCCGGTCATGTACTTGGCTGTCACCCAGGATGCCTTTCACTAAGCAGGGCAGTGACCTCCCTAACGTCAGGACTTCCCTGCCTTTGCCTCTGGTGCAAGCTGAGGCACGAGTGTCAGAGCTAGAGTAGCCATGGCGCAGTCAAGCTTGGAAGGTGAATCTTTTTGCTATTCAGACAGGGCAGTTGTCATATCCCAGCACAGCCGTGTCCAAAGGGAGAGGCTTTGCTGCCAAGTTGTGCTGCATGTGGTGTGGTGTTCTGGTGCAGCCGTCCAGGCTGCTGTAGGACTTAGGCATGCCTGTATAAACCAGTGCATCCACAGTTTAAGTGACTTTCATAAGCTTAGCATGCTCAGAATCTCTAGTGAAAGCTGCAGTGCATTCGAAGAGCAAGTTGGGAAAGTCCAGCTCTCTACAGAATGAAAGTCTCTGGGTGAGGAAGAAAATAGGTATCACTTTCTCTCCTTTTCTCCACTGTTTTGTTCCTGGTCCTAAGATACAAAACAAACCCAGTATTTCAGGGAACATTCAGTCTGTAGCTTGTTCTTAGCTGATCCTGTTGCAGGGAGCAAGTTCCTGGCTGATTCACGAGCAGTAAAAATAAACAGTCTGGGGAAGGCAGGGAGGAGGGAGGGAGACTGGTGGTTACAGAGGAAAAAGTAGGAGCTACAGCAGCTGGTGTTTTCTTTGCTGGTTCTTTTCAGAGGATTTAGGCAGGTTGGAGATGTAAGTGATTAATGGAGAATGATAACACCTCACTCCCTTCCTCCTTCTCCTGGAAGGAACATGAGTCTTTATGCATATCACTGGTCTCTCAGCTTTAACCTTTCCAAGATTTACACACTCCATCCACTCCAGTGCAGTGCTATGGAGCTGACAGCACTTCTGGGTGTATTAACTGTACATTCTGCGGTTTTTGCAGATGCTTAGGGTTCGTTCTCAGTGTTTGGAAATGCTTCACTCAAAGCCCTGAGACTTACCTCATGGAACTGACCAGACTGAAGACGAACTGCCACACAAACACAAAACTGTTTTTGTTTTTTTCTAGCCTCATCTGTGCGTGGAATAAAGGCCACAGCTATGTATTCCAGAACCCCAGTAAAATGTGCCTCCTCAGTGGCTCCCAAAGCATATTTGAGAATATTGTACAAGTAGCAGAAATCCTTTTCTGTCCCCCTCCATAGGTATGTCAACTGCTTTGCCAAGTACTTCTAGGGATCCCACCCCCTGCTCTGCTCAGGGCTGATCATACCACGGCACAGCATGCTTCTGTTTTCTGCATGGTTAAGAGGTCTGCTTTCCTCCTGCCTTTCTTGCACTGGAGAAAAGCAGAAATAGATGGGCAAAGGCACATGCATAACTTCTGCCATTGATGAAAAGGAGTTGCAACAGAGGTTTTGTGTTATAACTTTAAGGATGAGATTCCCACCAGGAACACCATAAGAAAAAAAGTTAAGGAGATGTTATTTATTATTTGTCTTAAGCAGGGCTGATGGAGGCATAAAATTAATAATAATAGTGTGCTACTGAAATTTACTGAAGGTGAGATAGCACATCAACAGAGAGGATGAGTGGAATATCAGAAAAAAATGTGATGACTTCTGAAATTCACAGCATAGAGGGTCATACACCTAGGCAGCAGGAGCTCCTGCTCCAAAGACAGGGACACAGTATTTGTAAGAAACAGTAGTGAATAGAGACCAAAACTTATTCATCCGTTGAATATGGGATAACTGAGTCACCAGTGTGACACAGCCATGGAAGAGGTAAACACAGTCAGAGGATACATGAGACAAGATACTTTAGTTGATTAGAAAAGCATTTACCACCATTGTGTAAGGCAGTATCAAAACTTCATCCGGAACAATGCACACAGCCCTTGTCACCCATATTTATAAAAAAAAAAAATAGACCACAACCCCTGATGATCAGGAAAATGAAAACTGTCCTAGAAGACTGTAAAAGAAACTGATTTGAAAGCAACAAAACAAGAATGGAAAGCAGGGACAGGATTATTTAAATATGTCAGAAAAGAAAACAACAGGGAGAGAGAATTAGTCATTTAAACTAAATCATGACTTTAACACAAGAACAAGATGGTATATAAAATAATGACCAAGGCAACAAGCTTATATGAGAAATTTCCATTAAATTTAACAGGGGAGAAATAGAGAGAGCAAGCTTAGGATGGAGCTTCACAAATTATTAAGATACTATGATGCATAAGGTCCCACCAGACCTTTTCTATCCCAAGTCCTGGCATGGACTGCAGATGCATATGCATTAAGAACAGCATGCATGTTTACTCACAGGGTGATTTAATCTTTAATGATCAGGACAGGACACCATGAGGTACTAGTGAGAATGAGAAGCTGTCATATCATCGTTCCTGGTTGAAATTCAAACCAGACTGAATCTGGCTGAAGGAGAAACACCCAGCTGTTGGTTGGTAGCTTCTTTGGAAAATGAGCTGCTTTGCAACTCCAAATAGGCAGTTTTCTATGTCACAAAATCGCCACTGCCAAAAGTGATGATGGTGGTAAGATTTGCAGGCAATCTTTCTAGCAATGCCAAAGATTTCCTGGACAGGGAGAACAACCAACCAGTGTCTGTGTGCAGTGTAGTGGAGGCTGGTGGGTGGAAATCACACAGCCATCACCTGATGTCACCTGCCCTGATGTCACCAGAAGTCTCCTGCATCTCCCAAGAGAACACCCACCACCACCACGTACTCTGCTTGTGGGGCAGGCTGGGGTGGGAGGACAAGAGGCCTGGTAAAGGCTGAGCTAGTCACAAACACGCTGGAGTTTTCTTCAGTTTTAAGATCCAAGACTGGCTTTTGCCAAGACAAGTGCTGGCGCATCCCGAAGTAAAAGGGAGGGGGAAGTGCAAGGGCGTGAGAGAGCAGGGTGGAGAGGGAGACCAAGAGAGACAACCGATTTTTTTTTTTTTCTACCATGCTGGTCCTGTGAGATAGGGGAAATTTATAATGCACATACATACTCCAGGTTTTTCAATGGCTGTCTCTAGCTGTATATCATACTTCCAGGGGTCAAATGTTTATACATTTTGTCTACAAGAGTAAAAATGTGTATTTTTATTGGGGAGTGACTGGTCACAGGAGTGAGCCAGACTACAATACATTAAAGAAAAGGCAAGTTGCTTCACTTCTGTGAGGTTAGCTAAGTAGTATAGGCTCTGTGCCCCATCTTGACCGGAGCTGGTTCATCAGTCAGATCACAATACCTTGACTACATTGCATCCTTCCTTCTGAACAAAACCAAACCATCTTGAACACCTGAGGACACTTGTTTATTAAGCTTATACTAGTTTTAAGAATTCTTACATCTTTTGACATGTAAATGCTTTCCTGGAATCAGTCTGCCCACATAACTTGTTTGACCTACAAGACAGAGTAGTTGCAAGCAGCACATCACATACAACTTACATGTAAGTGATGCTGTAGCCATATTGATGAACTTTGTCCAGATGGGCACTTTGTAGATCTTGAACAGAACCAAATTGACAGGCTATCTATAAAAAGCAATATAGCTTTTCTAAATAAGTTTTCTAATTAAGTTCCACAAAGACAGGTGCCAGAGTCTGCACCTAGGACAGGACAAAACTAGGTGTAAATACAGATGGGGGAACGGGACGCTTAAGAGCAATGCTATGGAAAGACACCTGGGGCTCCTGGTCTGTGGCAAGCTTAACAGGAGTCAACAGTGCCCTGACAGCCAGGAGGGCCACCTGTGTCCTGGAGTACATCAGGCACTGCATCACAGCCAGGCAAGGGAGGGGATTGTCCCCTCTGCTCTGCACTGGGGCGGCCTCATCTCCAGTGCTGGGGACATTCTGAGAGCCACAGTATGAGAAAGATACAAAGCTCTTAGAGAGTACCCAAAGGAAGGCAACAAAGATGGTTAAGAGTCTAGAGGGGAAATCAGAAAAGTAGTGGGTGGGATCACTTGGTCTGCATCCAGGAGGAGACTGAGGGAAGACCTTATAGCTGCCTGCAGCTTCCTCATCAGGAGAACTGGAGGGGCAAGCACCAATCTCTTCTCCTTGGTGACCAATGACACAGCCTGAGGGAATGGCCTGAAATTTCAGGGAAGGAATTAAGAAAAGGTTCTTCACCCAGAGGGTGTTTGGGCACTGGAACAGGCTCCCCACGGAAATGGTCACAGCACCAGCCAGACAAAGTTCAAGAGGCATTTGGACAATGCCCTCCAGCATATGGTGTGACTCTTGGGGTGTTGTGCACAGGGCCAGGAGTTGAACTTTGATGATTCTAGTGGGTCCCTTTTAACTCAGCATATTCTGAGTCTAGCTTTATGAGGAGTAATGTAGTCAGATCTTTAATGTTGAAAGACGAGAATTTAGAATATTACTGCAAAGAGAGGTCTTTGCTTACTTTTAGAAAATTATAAACCCACTTAGAGTCTGTCACTGTAGGCCACTGAACACTGGGCACTACCCAAACAGGTTTTTATCTAGCTTCCTCTCGGGAATCATGCCACCATTCCTTCATAGGGTAAAGGAAGGAAATTTGAAAGACGAATATTGCTTATAACTCACCTTTATTGAGGAAGTTTTAGGGAACAAGGTAGGATTTCTAAGGCCTTGAGGAACCTGGTCTAGTGGGAGATGTGCCTACCCATGGAAGGTGGGGGTTGGGACTAGATGATCTTTAAGGTCACTTCCAACCCTTAACATTCTATGATACTTCTACTAAAGCCAGAAGCCCTATGAACAGCCTACAGGCAAAACAAAAACACATTTCTCACAGGGTAAACTAACTGCTTCTCACTGGTCCTGCTTTAGTTGCTGCCTCCAAAGGCATTTTGTTGTTGTTTTGTAACAGATTGCCTTAGAGTTGATGGAGAGATACTTCCCATGGGATGACAAGCCCTGCAGCCCTTTAGTCATCCTGCATGCATCAAGCATGCAGCACTCCCAAGAGGTGTTGTAGTATTGCCCATGCCAGATCAGCTCTGCCTTCTCCTGACCTCTGAGATGCCTAGTGCTAGGTGCTTGTTTTCCATGCTCAGCCAGTTCAAGCTCTTCCCACTCAGAACTGTAGTACTTGGGGTCTTTTTGTAGCTACCCTTAAAATAGGACATCTGTCCCACTCAGCCTCAAGTATCTTTCTGGGTACCCTACTGCACACTACACAAACACAGGCACTCACCGAGTTACCAATTCAGCCAGGAGCAGGCTGTGAGATATGGAGGGCCTGCAACAACTGACAAGATGCTTGGCACAGCACAAGGCGTTAAAGAAGACAAAGCTCAACCTCAGCAGGAAACCATACCTGACTTCCATGTGTGTTTGTATAAGGCAGGCAGCTCTTGAGGACAGTGTCATGTTTTTATGTGTGTTTAAACAACTCCTTAATCCAAACCACAGCTCTCAGAGCTCTTAAGTATCACAGTAATGCAAATTAAATAACACTTCTAATGCACTTTCCCCCTCTACTCACCAGGTCAGCCACGAGGGAAGCCCCTTGTTGTCATTGTTGGGCAGGAGCTGGGCTTCACATCAAGCTGGAACACATCTTCAGGCTAAACTCAGATAGCTACTGCCCATTACCCAGGCTGCGCTGCTGGACTCCTCCTGAGACGAGAAGTATGTTTAGTCTATACCCAAGGAAAGTGCTAATGTCATTTATCCTGTGTTTGCCCCAGCTAAAAACACGTTTGTACAATTACCAAGGTTCAGCTAAAACTAGTATTTTTGCATGCCACAGCAATTTGGCTGTGTCATAGTCTATAGGACCTTTTTTAGAAAACAGATAAAATGGAGTTGGTAGAGAAAAGTTCTCAGCAGACATTTGCTGAATGTGTGGTTTTTAAAATAGTCCATGCCAGTTGCTGTCACTAAATTTAATGAAAGTTCTGAGACTTCTAGCAAAATATTTCTGATCCCAAAAGAAAATACGTTTCAGTCATTTCCATCTATTCTGTAATCCAACATTACTAGTTGGCCAATTTCCCACAAGCAGAGTGCTGTACAGCAGGTAATCCTACAGACACAAAGCTTTTCAGTTCATCTCCTTCCATGAAAATGCATTATAGTGAATGATAATTGAAGATCTGCTTGTGAATGAGCATAGCATCTCTTCTAGTTACAGGAGGCAGGGAAGAACTATAAAAATAATTAAACATACCCATCTACATAATTAACCAATAACAAAATTTTACTAAAAGAATTACAAACCATGTTTGACCACTCACTGAACTTGGCTGACAGTAGAAAACCACCTTCACAAATAACATCATTGTCAAAAAAAAATTAGACCCATTATTGCCAAGCAATAGAGAAGATAACTTGTATAGAACAAACATGCAGCATTCAAATTACTTTCAACAGATGTGTTCAGTTAACTGCTCTATACAGACAATATCATGTGAGAAGAAGAGACTCCAGACACTAAACAAGATCAGCATTTTGCCTTTAGCACTGCAAAGTTAAAGAGGTTTAAGTTTGCTTATCAGTAACAGCTTTTTTGGAAGGCAAATGTTGAGAAAGATGAGCGATATTATGATAATATTAAAATAATGTCTTTTGGTAGGGCATTTGATGAGTTCTGTAGGTAAATACACCGGGTTAATGATCTCTTTCATATTGAAACAGTATCCTCAGCGAGATTTGCTTCCTCGGCTGCTCTCGGTCCCCTCCCCCAGCTCTGTGACATGAGAAATGCAGTGTTCTTAATGACTGGAGCAGGAGGGATCTCGTTATTGTGACTGCATCACCCCTCCAGGACACAGTTCAGTAGAAGTTTGTCATGTGGCTGAGCAGAAACGATGAATGCAGGTTTTATGAAGTTCATTCCCCAAACACAAAGGAACAGGGGGAAAAAAACCCACCACATACATGGCTACAGGCTGCGAGAGTACATAGTTCACAGCCGGAGCTCTACATTGATCACTGTCAAGCTGCTGGCCTGCAATGCACCTGCGAGCTCTCCCCCACTCCCTGTGCAGCAAGCCTTTACCTGCACTCCCACCTGCATTTGCAGTATCTCTCCCCCACCCATCTCCTTCTTTCTCACTCCTTTCCTAGCTGAGGGCATTCTGGTCTTTAGTGTCCCTTTGATACATGGGCTGGGTCAAAGGAGAGCTAAACCACCCCTCTGCTTAGAGGCATGTGGGTATTCACCAGTTAATATCCCCACAAGCTTGTTTCTCTGCTGCCTTGCCTGCCTTACCTTGGGTGTTGCTTCATTTCCTGTTTGCTCCCAGCAGCCGCCTCGTTTGCTTTAACTCCAGGCCATTATGCAGGCTAATATCAAACAGGTGGAAGGGGTAAACACAAAAAAAACCCTCCAAACAACCCAACATGCCCTTCCTCTCCTCAATGGGCACAATGATATTGTCAGGAAATGGGTAATAGCTGCAGGTGCTAGAAAATGAACTACATGTGTAAGAATGCGTGTTTGAGTGTTGAAAATATACAGACAAATAACTTTTTACTGTGAATAGGTTATTCTAAATAGATAAGCGCTAATGCAAGGTCTCCTTGACAAAGCACCCCATGCACACTTCTGCTGTAACAGCAGTTGTCTTGCTCTAAGCTAGTCTTCTAACATTGCAGAATGGTTTGCATTGGAAGGGGCCCTAAAGATCATCTTGTCCCAACCCTTCTGCCATAGGCAGGGACACCTTCCACTAGACCAGGTTGCTCAAAGTCCCATTTAACCTGGTTCTGAGCACTTCCAGGGATGGGACATCCACAATTTTCTCTGGGCAACCTGTTCCAGTGTCTCAGCACCCTCACAGCAGAGCATTTCTACTTCCCTGGACTGGGAACTGCCACGCCCTTGCCTCACCTTATTCTGATCTGTCCCCAGTGTGTTTCTCTCTGCAGGATTTGGGGTCTTGGTTGCAGGAAGCAGGTGACAGTACCAAGAAAAAGCAAATGTTCTCCTGCTGTAGTATGTTCATAGGCAAGTGTGAGTGTACCTGTGTGTTCACACACTGGTCTGATCTGATCATTTGAGGTTCATTAATGGATCAGATGCTGGGCTTTATAGTTTAGGCACTCAGAAATTAAACCCAGAAAATTAACCATTTTCTGACATGGACTGGATCATTTAGTTTGTTGGCATCTATGTGACAATAACTTAAGGTGCTCTTTTCCCCAGGAGAAAGGCAAGCAAGCCATAATGATATCAGGAGTTGCTCCTTTGGCTTTACTTGTCCACTCAGGTCTGGGAAACTGTATCCCTGAGCCCAATTCACCAGCTTTGCTTTGGAAATCAGTATAATTGTTAGCTGTCAATAATTTACTCAATTTACTGCTCTCAGCTGCTCAGGAGGACATGACAGACTCTGAGCTGGGTAAGGTTACTGCATGATATCAGCAATTCTTAAGTCAGGATAATGAGGCTCTCCCTAGATGGTGACAAGCTTTGGATTTTACATAGAAACTTGTGATTGTGCCTGTGTCTTTGCCTGCTGTGTTGAGGACTCTCTCCCTCTTCTCCTTCACAGGTCTGGTTCCCCTGCCTCAGCTCCAGCAGTGGTAGAGCTGAGTGGCTGTGGGCACTTGATGCTGATTAAATTCTGCTGACTGAGGAAGATGTCAAATTCTACCCAAAGCAGAGAGCCGCCAAGGAAAAGCTGCTTTTCTTTGCTTTTGACAGCTGGAGCCATGAATTTAAGCAGAGGTCTCACCTTCAGGCAAGTCAACAGCTGGGCAGGGAGCAGCCTCTCTTAAAGAGAGAGTGCACTGTATTTTGCTGGAGTTCAGTGTTGCCAGGAGGTGAACGAATTGAAGTGCAAGAGAACATTTATGTAAAACCCCAGGTGCAGCTGGGTTTTTGTTGTCGGGTTGTTTTTTTGTTTGGTTTTTTTTTTTTTTTCTTTTACTAGAGAAAGACCAAGTAACAAACAAGAAAGAGGAAATGAAAACAGTCTTAATTCCCACCCGTGGTGTTTCTCGTCTTTCATTTCCCCTGCCATTTGAACAAGGAGAAGATGCAGCATGTGTCTGTACAGGAAGTTCCCAAACCCAAAGTCCTTTTGCTAAGAAGTCCATGCACTGCGTCACATCTATTTTTATACTTGTTTTATGCTATCTTTATTTTCATATGTATGCCATGCCATAGCTCAGGAAACAGTGGCTCTATTGATCAGTAACGGGGTCCATAAGACTCTTCCCTGTTTCTAAATCTGTCTGTGCACAATAGCCATCCAAAGCTCTTTCTGCTGAGGAACTGCTTCTTGCCTTTGCAGTGTGAAACCTGTGTCCTCAGTTCAGTGGATGGGAGTTCCCATAACAAAATATCACTGCAAATATTACTGGCAGTATCACCTAAAAGACTGAGGGCTGAATGGCACTAAAGTATAATTAGGCATCACTTACACACTATACTTTCTGAGTCCAGAAGAGAAACTTTGTCACTGCAGGGCTAGCCTGTGTGACACATAATTTTCAGTCCCATTGAGCAGAAACCAGGACCCAGAGGAGGTTCAGACCTTCTAGGAGGCAGGGGCAGACACAACTCGGATCTAAGTGCAGCAGGAAATATGTAGCACACAGTCAGTCCCATGGCCACTGTCACATTATGTAATTCACGTGTGCGATATCTCAGCAGGTGCAACTGGCCAGAGGTGTGAAATGCAGTGGAGCCTTGCTATTGCCCTTTCCTACCCTCCATAAAGCCACAGCTGCTCACAGTACTCTGGCCACCAGACAAGAAATATGGGGGTATTTCTAAACTTTCCTGTGGGAAAGCCAGCTTTAGGAAAGGATTAAATATTAGGTGGACCAAAAGGAAAATGTATAGCTGTCTAGTTTGCAGTCAGATGGTAATAAGGGACATCCTGGGCTCCACATGCTGATCTCAGGGATGTTTAGGTTCTTCATGCAATAGCTGCCTAGTGCAAAATGCACAAGCAATCCTGAGCAGGGCAGGGAATCCAAGGCTCTGGCTAGTGTGTGTCCTAGCCAGTAGGCATCATTACCATAACCACTCTTTTTCACACTGACATATCCAATTTTCTTTCCCTTCCCAGCTGAAGACCTCCAAGAGAAGAAATGTCCCACCCCAGTCTCTATCATTGTCACATTTTCTAGGGAGGTATGAAATGTGAAATGTTTTAAATGTTTTAAACCCTTCAGAAGGGAATTACGTCCATCTCCCACAGTACCTTAAAAATTACGTCCAATTACGTCCCACAGTACCTTAAAAATATGAAATGAGAACTCTCTCCTTGGTTAGGCTGGAAGAAGTCCTAATGGTCTCAACCATGTTTAAGACTGTCAATTACTTTGTGGCATCTAATGTATATCTTGGGATGACTCACTACTGCCAAGTCTGATGTGAAAACACAGGTTCATCATCATCATCACCACCATCAGTGTTGTTTTGGGGGCAGAAAAAATCCCCAACAAAAACCAGCAAGCATCATCATCCAGCCCAACAGGGAAAAGAAGGGAATGGCAGAGAGAAGAAACATTTTGTGTCTGGATCTCCACTACTGTCGATACAGAGTAGAAGTCACAGTTCTCTGGCCTGCAAACACTGGAGTGCTAATAAACCCTGTAAGAATGCTCAAGTAAGATTTTTCTATGGATGTTAAGAGTTGAAACACCTGTTGAAAGCAGTTATTTGCAGTGTTAAGCATAGCTGAGGCTATCAACGTTAAAATTTAGGGTATGGAAAGCAAAGCTCCATCCAGATCCCAACCTTAATACAGACAGGCCCTCTTTAGATTTTGACTGATCCATTTCAGCATTTTTTTTCCTAAAATCTTCCATCTTTAGTTCCGTCAGTGGTAGAATGTTGAAGGTGGTTGTGAAAAATGTGTTGCCTTATTTATTGGACAAGGAGGCAAACAGACAAGAAGGCAAACAAAAAAGAAGATTTCTTAACTATTTTGTTAGGATGGTATAGATGGAAGATAAAATCCCATTTCTGCCATAATAGCAATAACTACCACTCTAAATCCTTTTCTGAAATTCATGCCAAATCTCAGCTTTCAAACATTTTTAAGTGCAAAGGCATTTGGAACCCCTGAAGAAGTTGTATTTCAAGTAGAATTCAAAGACAGAGACCACTTCTTGCTTGAAAGCAAG
Organism: Irena cyanogastra; assembly: GCA_013397155.1. Lineage (NCBI taxonomy): Eukaryota > Metazoa > Chordata > Aves > Passeriformes > Irenidae > Irena > Irena cyanogastra. The sequence continues at coordinate 12,811 of VWZV01004174.1, read as the reverse complement.
ATGGCATGGAAGTCTGGTGCCAGACTTCCTTCTTGCTAGATTTTCTACCTCATTTTACAGCCTCCTGCTGTTCAGGTGGGGCTCTGTAAGAGTGGAAACTTGGATGGCTAAGTATTTTTCTGAATCCCATTTTTAAATGCTATGAAGCATCCACCATCACCAAGACAGATCCCGGGTACAGCTGAAACCAGCAAGACAAACCAGCTATGAAATGGAAAGAGAGTTTGTTGTGAGCATTGCAGCTAGAACTGCCAGCTTTGTGATTTTAGAAGAGAAACTTTACCTCAGCATACCGTGACATTTTTGGTGTGATGCATGATGATGTGTGGGTGGATTGCAATGCCACATGTTGTTATTTCCATGTATTGTCATCATCAGGGTTTATTGAAGCATTGCTGTGTTTCAGCAGAACATCACTATCTCCTCTAGCAGCTTCAGCTCAGCCAATCCTAATAGGTTCACAGATATTTCATGTATTTAAAAAAATCTACTTTGCCTAGATTCGCATCTTAATATTCTAGAAAATCAGAAAACTGGAAGCAGTTTCATAGAAAATTATTTTTAAATGTAGCTGCATACATTCATAGTGGAGGCCTCATCCTCACTTCAGTCTTTTCAGAGAAGGGAAATTTGCCTAGTTACTTTTGCAAATAAGCATGCAGTTTCCGTTTCATACAATATTTACAATTAAAGAACATATTAGAAGAATATAACTAAACTATTTTCTCCCAAAGTGATAAAACTATTCTTAAAAAGCATAAATTATAAATTTTTCTTCTAGTTTCCAGGCACCTAGTGGAAACAAAGAAAGATCTTGCTGCAACTTTTTGTCAAAGAGAGATGCAAATGGTATGATTAGCTTGCTACACAAAATGGATCTGATCTTGAAATACTGGAGTGAATATCAACTATTTCTTCTAGAAATTAAGCTTTAAATTAACACTAATGGAAGTCATAGGGTGAAAGCTTCCCCTGCCACATTGAAGATACAGGGCACAATGCACAAACCTAGATGAATTTGAAAGAGAATCCAGAATATAGTCTGCAGTTAAGTAAGTTAGGATCTGTTAAGCACAGTTGTGTATTCATTTGTTTAGCAGCTTCCCACATGGGCCATGTCCTGGAACTGTGCTGAGATTATTTGAGCCATATGAAGGACCTCTGTGTCCCTATTACCAGGAAATAGTTAATATTCTTCCCCACTGGGGCCCACATGCACCTGCACAAGTGTGGTGTGTGGTTTCTTCTTGCAGCTGCATCTGTGACTGCTGCTGCCTGCACAGAGGTTTTAAAGTGTAAGTGGAGAGCTGGTAAGGCTGCCCTTCAGTGGCACTGCAGCCTCAAGGGCTGCTGCAGAAGCACTGAAACCACTCTCTGAGGAAAGAAGTGGGTTCAGCAAAGTGTGTTTCTCAGCTGTTAATATAATATCTCTGGAAAATTCAACACTTCTTATAAATATACCAAGTAATGATGTATCCTCATAGTGCCATTCTGGACCTGCTGTCTATTATCATCTTGATTTTTCCAGAGGAAGAAAATGAGGCTGTGAGTCTAACTAATTTGCCTAAGGTCACTGAGAGCAAACCTGTGACAGATCCAGATACATGATGAAGATCTTTCCCAGCCCTGTAGTGTGGCTGTTCAGCCTCTTTGCTTCTCCCTTAGTTTGCTATCTGAGTTCCTTGAGCTAAAGGAGGACTATTTTTGTCCCAATTGCTAAACCCCATCATTCACAATATCTGCTCCCTCTCAGGAATGAGATGATTATGGGGGTCAGTAGTCAGAAGAGAGAGTTATCAGCTAGCCCTGGGCTCCAGGAGCAGTGATTAGGATCATCTGTTATTAAGCACAGATGCAAGCTTTGGAGCAGAAGTGCTCAATTCTCCTCTGCATTCAAGATCCGTCTGGTGTGAGAGTGATATATGGGAGGGAAGAGATTGTGTTCACTGATTCCACAAGGTGATGTGATTTAGAGGAGCTAGATGGTTGTTTTGCTCTATTCCCACCATGTGATCCCCTCAAGGCTTGTATAGCACTGAAGGATCTCCAGAGTATAAGGACTGCTTGCCCTTCACACTCCTTTTCTGCACCATTCCTTCCCCCAGCATGCTCACCGTGGTGTGGTGGAAGAGTGACAATTGGCACATGGGCCAAATCTGCTGCCTTTGGACTGATGGAGACTCTTTTCCCCCAGGCAACATTTTTAAACCAAGGATTTCAATGTCAACCTTGCTTTTAAGACAGTATGTGCTGTTATCTTTAGGTTTACAACTTTCTGGAAAGAAAAGGAGATTTATAGGAAGAAATATGATAGTGCATATGTGCACCTTATCATGCAAGACAGGCAGACAAACGTAGCTACATGAAGAATTACTGCATGTGGTTGTTGGTGCATGGTTGCACGGGGAGTTTCACTTATGTTGACGCACAAAGCTACTCATTTCAAGCAAAAAACTACCAGGGTGAGAGATCATCTAAGTGGAAGAGATGCTGTCTTTGGTTTTTGTGTGTACCTTTTGGTGTAAAATTCTCCCTGTCTGCTCTAACAGTAGCTGTATTTAGGTTAAAAACACAAAATGTCTTAGCATAAATCACTGAAGTTTTTCCTTCTTTTGGAGACTTGGTTTCCTCTCTTCCCCCCTGCTTCTTGGCTTTGCTTTATTTAACCTAAAATAAAAGCCTCCTGAATTTTTTTGTGAGTGGGAAAAGCCTATCCCTCTGTTGCACAGCAAGTGACCCCCATTTTATCTGGTTTAGAAGAACAAAAGTTACAGGAAAGATTCTGGGAAATGTCTTATTACTGCTATAGCACTAAGCCTTGATAAGAACTCCATCAAGCTGATACACCCACACATATATATGTAACAGGTGGCCACTGCTCCCAAACAACCTGCTACCAAAAGAGAATGAGGCATTTTCTCACAATATTTAGATTCCATAAGCATTTTGAAACTCCTTCTCCATCTTCATGCATGCTGTCAAACCCCTCCCTAAAAGGCCAGGCCTCACTGCAGCAAGTTTTACTTGGAGGAGAGAAAACTGGGGCAACAGGACTTCATTGTCACAAACCCTTTCTCACATTCAGGCATTAGAGTTCCCCTTAAGGAATTGAAGGATTCACCTCTGAATTTCTCTTCTGGTGTTCAGCAACTCCGAGGAGAGCAGCTTTGTCATTAGGCTCCAGCTGTCTTGGGCAAGTCATTCACCTGTGAGCATCCAAGCTTCTCCACTTGATATAACTCATGCACAGGGACTTTTTCTCCCACTCCTTCCATATCTGGCCCATTTTAGACAAGGGCAAGAGCTGCAGCAGGAAAGCAAATACTAGTGAAATTTTTGTGTCAACTCTGGAGCACCTGGATTCAACATCTGCTGCTAGCTAAGCCAAATAGGAAGTAAAAGAGAAAGATAGCACTACTAATGACTCAGATCATGGTGGGAAGCTCTCAGGGTGCACACCCAGTCCAGGACAGCCTCACAGGTGCGAGCAGCAAGGGAAAAAGCAATCCCTTCATCTGCTCTGGAGCTAAGGCACTTGAATACTTCTGTGACACTGGAGGCTAAAAGCTGCTCGTTGGCTGGCTTGGCAGCCCCTGAGCCCTTTCCTGGACTCTAAGGTTCCTCCTCTCCAGCAGTTCTCCCATTGCCTGGTAGAGAAAGCCTCAATGCCTCGAAGTTTTGCCTCAGCCAGGGCCTCCACTGAGCTCTGCCAGGCGTCAGGTGCTGCAGCAGAGCAATCTTCACCTCTTGCATCTGCAGGCCAGCGAGCACAGGCTTGGTCCCCAGCACCTCAGCAGGTGTCACTTTTTATCTGTGCCCCATGCATTTCAAAACTGGTACTAAATGCAGTGAAGCCATCTGCCTCTGACCATACCAAAGAAATTCATGTTATTATCAGTAACACCAAATAAGGAAATAAAAGACATTGCTTAGTTTGCACAACCTTTTATTTTCTTTCCTAGAACTATTTTTAGTTAAACAATTTTCTGCCAAAAAAGCTCTGTCTGTGTCCAGAACTGCCCTGGTCACCGGCGCTGTTACCAAGGACTCGAGCTTTATGGCCCTTATAACTCCGGAGGGCGAAAGGTCGAGCTGTGGAGCCTTTGTGTCAGCTCCACATTTCTCTTTAAACACATGTGAGAGACAAAGCTCCCCTGAGACTCCCATGGAAACTGCCTCCGGGGGAGGGGAGAGGGTGAGAGAGCACTGGCCTGGCAGATAAAAGCAACATCAAAAGGAGCAGGGAGCAGCTGTCCATCTGGAGAAGCAAGCTTGTTTTTTTTCTTCTTCTTCTTCTTCTTTTAGGAGAAAGAGATTGTCTCAAAGGATAGTCTCAAAAAATTTTGCATGGAAGAAAAAAAAAAAAACAAAAAACAAACAATCAACCCACCAGCAAGGGGGAGGGCAGAAAAACCCCTGCAGCAAACAGAAGGAGGTGCTGCTTGGCAAAAGTCCCAGGCTGGATCATTTAAATCACTTTTAGTGCCTCCAAATGCCTGTTGCTGCCTCTGTTTCTAGAGTCACAGCGAGAGGCTTGAAGAGAATATATTTTCCAAAGCAACATCTGAGCTTGGGAATGAATCAAAACTCACTTCATACACAGCAAACCCTCTTTCCTCTGACCAAGCTTTTGTTCTGTTGCTGGGTTTGGTGTCAGCCTCCAACCCAACAAGAAAAACCCCACAGTTTGATGACCAGATAGCTGAGTGTGTTTATGACAGGAAGGGTTTCACTACACAGGCTTTCCAGTATGTGTAATTGCCAATAACAAACAATAAACGGTCTGCATATAGTTATTTGTATATATCAACACAGCAGTGTGGGTGTAATTCTTCAGTGTTTCTAACTGACAAATTGCCCATCTATACCATTAATTTACAGACACAGAAAACTCTTATCCTAGGCTGTAACTATTAAAATTGAAACAAAACATGTACCCATCCCAAAATGGCAAGAAAACTCCAGTCAAACTCAACAAATTAAGCAAATCCCAGTCAACATCACAAATGGAACTGACAGAATTACCTCCCACTCCTGCCCTTGCTCAAGGGCCTCCAGTCATGTTTACTTGCACTTGAAGACACTTAAGAAGATGCTGACAATGTATTTCACATTTCAATATTGGTTGAAAATAGATTTTAAAAATCAGACAGAGAGCGGTATAAAATCAAGAGAGTCTAACTTATTTAGACAATCCAGCTCTCTCAGTCTTGTGAAGCTGAAGGTTTGAAATTGAGTACCCAAGAGGATGCCAGGCTGCAGCTGTTGGAGACTCTCAGACTCTGCACTGGTGAAGTGAAGATGTTGCAGATGGCCTGTAACACGTTTATCTATCCTGTGCTATTCCTCACATGGAAATACCTGAAAGATTCCCACATGTCCAGCAATGTACCTCATACCAAAGGGAGAGGGATGAAGGATAGAAGCAATAGCCCTGTTTCCTCACAAGGTGGACAGCACCCTGGGTTGCTCCGTGCCTGCAAAGACCAGCACAGCGTCACTGCCCTGATGCAGGAACGAGATCTTCCTTCCTCTCAGCAGTGTGGGTACCTGCCACGGCCAGGGGCAGGTACCCAGCCAGCTGCACCAGACTAGTGGTCAGCCCTGCCCTGATGATCCCTGACCCAATTCACAACTCACCCAGGGACCACTGATGGCCTCTCTTCATGTCTGCACAGTTTCCTACAGTGGCAGCCTGGGGTGCTCCCAAAAACCTGTGGTGGCATCCAGAGGGCAGGCAAACGTGCCTAAATGTGTCCAGCACACTGCACGCAGCATGTTGAAGGCAATGCTGCAGATCTCACCAGCCTGGGGTACAAGGGCAGGAGCCGTGGGGTGATCTCCTGGGAACTAAGCTGAGGTGTCGTGGATTATTTTAGCCAACTCGCAACAGGCACCTGTGCACATTGGAGCACCTTGAGAAGGCAGATATCTCCATCCGCAGTGCTATCCACGGCTCCTGCGGCACCCTCCTGTCCCCAGTTCAGGCATCCCTCATACCAAGGGCAGAGCCAATCCCTGCCTTCCTCACAGATCCAGGTTCCCACCTTCTCTCTGCTGGGATAATAAATACCTCACGCCTGAGCACAGCGTGGGGCTGGGCTGCTCTGCACTCCCCGACAGCACGTCCAGGGCTGGCAGATTGGCAGGTTGCTGGAGGAAGAGAGCCTAGCGGGCTGGCGGGCAGCCAGGATGCTGTGGCCTCCTGCCACAGATCTTGCATCTCGCAGGGCCAGCCTGCCAGACACGTCCCCTCGTCGCGTGACAGGCCACTGGGTTGTTTCACAGGCTAGAGAAGATTTGAGAAGGACTGCTTCATCGGTGAGAGGCCCGCTTCATCAGTGAGAGGCCCATGCAGGGTCTCATTCAATGCACTCCCTCAGCCTGGGGTTTAGAGGGGTTGGTGGGTGAGCCTTCTCCTGGTTTTGGTTAAGAATTGGTGCCCAGGGTGATTTTCATCTCCCCATGTTTCTGATAGGGATACTCTGCAAACATCACCAGGGTATAGACCTTCCCTTCTCCATCAGTGCAGAAAGGCAGCCAGCCCAGCAGAGCCCAGGGCCCACACCGTGGCTCTTTATACCTCAACTGTGTGTGTAGTCACTGGTGGTCTTTTACCCAAAAGCTGGGTTCTGTGAGTCCCCACACATCAAACTGCTACTTTCAGCCCCACTATCCTGGCATGGCTCCAGTCCTGGCTTCCACAGTGGGAATAAGCAGAGAGCCTCTCCTTCCAAGCAGCTCTGGTGCCCAGTCCCACTCGCAGCCCCACAAACCCAAAAGCAGGCTCTGATGGTGTTGGTGAAGAAGAGGGTGCTGTTCTTCCCTCAAGATGGGCTATCTGCCACGAACCACAGATTCAAATTGTGGTGAAGACTAGGGATGCCCATACATACACATTTTCAGATGTGTCCTCCTTTTCTATGGATAAATATCTCCATCTTTATATTTTTTGATATTTTTCTTTTCTTTAAGCTTTATAGATTTCTCATGGTTTTCCGAATATTTGGTTGGCCCAGGAGGTCAAAAGCCCCTTGCTGTGCTGCAGAACATCTCAGAGTCTCAGACAGGTGTCCAGGAGTCACCCTAGTAAGTCCAATGCACAGATCTAATGCGTGCATACTGCTCCAAACATCTAAATATCACTCTAAAATGCAAAGAATAACAGAACATACACATACTGTGCATCTGTCTGCAAAATCTTAAATAAAAACATGGGAGCCCTAGAGAAACATTTGTTGCAAATGCATTATATAGACTCAAGCCTACTTGGTCTATTCTTAGTGTCTTCCCCTCCATAGTAACGGGTCACATTAACAGACTGGTACTTGCATGATCTATTTGATTCCTCATTATTATCTCCCAACTGTGTTTGAAGCAGAAGTTTCTGACATTGCTCACTGCTGTGGTGGCCACTTCTTGTTCCTGAGGTGTACACCGTATGAAGGCTACTCATCTAATTTCCCCATGACCTCATGGCACAGGATTTGCACCGCACAGCTCCAATGGCTTAGATGGAATTATTCCAGACATAGCTGAATATAACTTCTATCAGAATCTGGACTGTATTTTAACCACATTTAGCTCCTGACTATGTTTTAATTATGTTTCACCTTCCACAGACATTTAAAATGCCCTTGCACTTGCACACTGTTGCAGCGATCACAGCCCAGGAGCTGCTCTGATCAGCGGGGCAGAACGTGTCGGTGCAGAACCGGCTGTTTCTGATGGCTGGACTGAAGCTGAGACCTGTGCATCTGCTGGACAGCCATCTGAGCCTGAGTCTTGCCCTTTTTAGCATGCTTCGTTTGAGCATGTAAAAAATCGCTTGCAAAAACAACATCTAAAAAAATCCTTCCAGTTTCAAGGGTAAATGTCCAGAATGTTAATTTATTAAAGCAAGTCCCACCAGATCATGCACAGGCTCTGAAGAAATGGCCCAGAGGCGCATAGCGGACCGAGGGCAAATCCTGAGAGTTCGTCAGAGTAAACTCTTGTACAAGTTGCTTTCTTGTTGTTTCCACACCACGCACCCCTTGTGGATTTGAAAGACCCCGAGCAAGATTGCACAATGAAAGTGCTCCTGTTAATGCAGCATCCCATCAAGTCAAGCATGTGAAACTTTCCCCAGGGCCTCAAGAAGCTCTGTTCCTGACTCTTTGTTTTGCTTCACCAGGGCTCTGCCTGTACTGAAGGGGTTACTGTCTCGTACAATATAACAGTGGGGCTGACTTGGCTGGAACAGACATTAACTTCCACAGTAAATCTGGCAGGAGCTGGTAATTACAGAAAAAGCAGCCAGGGGTCACGGCCAGCCAATGCTCTGGAGTAACAGAGCAGAAAATCAAAACAGAGGGGGAAGGGAAATCATATTCATCATAGTCTTAGGGCTGAGGTTGGTCTTCTCCGAACTATCAGGAGCCTGTCGTCAATTGTTATGTTTAGAAGGAGCCTCTGGAAGATGAGGTAATAATAATGTTAAACATTAACTTGTTAGTGCTCCCGCTGCACTGCAAATTCACCTCCACCCCAGCACAGCTGGGAAGAGGGAATGAACGCTCCCTGGAAACAGCCAGGAATACAGGTCACTAATTGCACTCTGCATTTGTCCCATTTCTGGCAGGTTTCTAGTGCTAACACGCGACCTAAATGTTTCTGCTTCAGGAGTCCTATGCTCTCCCCCCCACGCCCCCCCACATTGTTTCCAATCCTCCAGCACATGGTTCTCCCCTCACCACCCCTCTGGAGAGTGGGTGGCAGAGCAAGGGAGGTCTGCCTGCCTGCCTGCCTGCAGCGCTGCCTCCAAGCTGGCAGGGACAGCACCATGTGACTCCTGCACAGGGTGGCAAAGCCTCACATATGAAGCAGGAGCAAGTACCAAGTGCCTCCATGGCATGCAGATAAACCCTGGGAGAAAGAAGATGGGTGATATTCCTGCTGTGCTACAGCTCCCCACAGCTCTGTACTCCAACACCTCTCCTTCCAGCTTGAGCTGAAATAGTGGCTGCCCTATAGCTGTGCCTGTGAGCAGGCTAGCACTTCCTGACAGTCCACCCATGAAGTTGTGAGGTCGCACAGGATGTGAAGGGCTGTAAAATGCAGGGCAACTAACAGGTGAAAGAGTTACTTTGACACTGGAAAAGCCAAAAGCACTTCAGCTTTGGACTTTGGCTTAGGTTCTCACATGCACAGAAACCATCCCACAATCCTGATGGGAAACCCCATCCTTTGACAGAGTTGCCTAGATTAAACAGGCAACATTTCATTTCAGAAACAGAGGAAAATGAGGCTTTATCCCTGGCCATGGTGCAGTTTGGCATGTACCCTCTGACTGCTGCCTGGCCTCGCCCAGCCCTTCTGTAAATGGAGGGTATTAAACCTGCCTTAAAGATGTGCTGAGGCTTAAATAATCCACAGTTACAGAACACTGCTGACATCTACAGAAGATGAGAGCCATTAAAATGGAGAATTCAATTATCAGTGGGAATATAACAGAACTTGAGGTCTAATGCACAGAAAACATGGATTAACTGGTACAGATTGAGCTGGTCTCTGGAAGAAGTCATTGGCACGGGTGGTCCCGTGTGCTATGTACACAGTGGGCTTGCTTGTGTGGCAGCCCTGCTCCATTTTGAGGGAGAAGCCCCTCGTCACCTGCTGCAGAGGGGGGCCAGAACAAGAGACCCTTTTCTGCCAGGCTGGCTTTCTGGCTCAGGCTGAATGATCCTGAAGAATGCTGGAGAAATGGTTTGTTTACTCATTAAATGACTAACGAGGTGGCCCCTCTCTGCATGCCAGCCCGTGCTCAGTGGAGCAGAGGTGGCAGCTGCCGGTAGAGACAGCGGGCGACCAACTGGCTCAGAGAAGAGAGGGCAGGAGCCACCCATGCCAGCCCCAGGCCACTGGTCCCACCCCACTGGTTGTATCTCATCAGAGTTTACTCTCAAAGTAGTGCTGATGTTGCAGTAAATCTATAGAAAATGCATAGGGTGGTAAAACAGACACCTGTAAGTACATGTAACACAGGAACGTGTGAATTAGGGCTTTAAAAAAAATTTGAAAAGAAAATTGAAAATTATGCACACTGTCTTCTAACCACTCTCCTGCATCTCCTCCTTGCAGTCATAAAAACCTGTTAAAAATGGGAAAAAATGTTACTGGGTCAGACTGGTTCTCAGCTGCTGGTAGCCACTCACTGCAGTACGGCAGGCAGCACACACCACACGGCAGCCTGTCTCAGCATTCTCATCCCCTGCAGCCCTCTGACACACAAACGAGTTCTCAGTGCAATTTGTGAGCGCTGTGGAGGGAGCTTTGGTAGCTGTGTGCCACTAGAGGATGGGCAAGCAGTGCATGTCTGCTCCCACCAGCATGTCTGCTCCCTGGCTGTGATTCAGCCAGCAGAACACAGCTTATGGAGAGGTGAGAGGTGGCCCTGCCAGGTTGCAGCTGGGTAATAACCAAGCCGTGGCATCGCACGGTGATGTATTTTCAGGCTGCTTGATGGGCTGCAGTGCATGCTTGTGGCTGGGCTCTGGCTCCTTTTCCCTGTGTTTCTGTTCAAATAAAAACCAGGGACTATGACTGTCTTTTTCTTTGGGAGAGTTCTAGCCCAATCTTTGCAGGCCCTAGGTGTTAATGTAAGCTTCAGGTGTTCACACAGACTCTGGAGCACTTCTCTGAATTGCAGGCTGCCTTTGCTCAGGTGCCACACCATTCACAGAAATAAACGGGAGCCCACACAGCTGCTCCCAGGACCCACCAGTGCTCTGCCACCCAGGCTTCGAGGAAGGCTGAAGGAAGTCAGCACTGTCACTGGGCAGGCAGATGTCCTGCTGATACACAGGCACAGCTCCCCCCACGTAGCATTGGAGAGGCATCATTTGCTAGAATTAAATATCTCCAGGGTAAAAGGTTTCAGGTTTGGACCTCTCTGAGGAGGGTCAAGCCAAGTGCTACTTGAACTTTTTTGAACCATAAAATGTAAGGACACATAAAAATAATAGTCCAGGAACCTTCAGAAGATATGGGAACAATTCTTACTTTAAATACAAGTGCAATTTTCTCTAACCTCAGTGTCATGATTCAGCATTTCTAAAGTAAATAATTTACAATAACAAAGGCAAGAAACTAAGATGTTTGTGTGAGATCAAGGTAAAAATGAATTTTGCAATGTGAGAGAGATGAAAGGTAGATTATCATGGAAACAGAACATCTTGATCCTACCACTAAGGAAAAGCTGAATCCTCCACCACAAAACCTAGTCTGAGTCACTGTATAATGAACCAAGTATTGCTCACAAACCTCAGCTCTGAGCTCTTTTTTTCAGATAATAAAAACAGCACTGGTATTTTTATATTGAGTTAATGGTCTTGAAGAAGAGCCACAAAATTGTACTTTGCTGTACAAACTCCTACTGAAGAGGAGAAGTAAACCTGAAGGGTAACAAAGAGATTCTGGATGCACTGTTTACTTATCATGTCATGACACACACACCCCCACAACCCCCACCTTTCCACCACCCTCCCCAGACCTCTTCTTTCCTCCCACACCAGCACCTAAACCCACTTGTGTGCTTGTTGGGAATTACAAGGTCTATTCTCAGGGCTGTGGAGATTTACAGTACGATTCAAAGAAAATTAGAAACCCTCCTGCTCTCTCCTAGTGTTTGCCAGTTCTCCTAACGCTGAGGAGGAGAATGCCAACATAGCTTAAATCTCAGCAGACCTTTACAGAGCTCACTCAGTGCTTCTATCCACATTTTACAGCTGGAGAAACACGTTCGAAGGCAGGACCTTGACACTACCAGTGTGCTTTTACAGAGTGGATTCAGCTGCCTCAGAATTAGCAAGATGAGTCCTGGCATAGGCAGGTCTCCTTTCCTGGCAACTGAGTCCCAAAGGCAGCTGAAAGCCCCTCTCCCCGTTTACAATCATCTCCCAGCAGCGCTAATGCTTCTGCTGTAGTACTAGCAAGAAGGGATTTCTAGGGACATTTTGCCTGGCTGGGGTAAAGATTAAACGGTTTGCCCTGGACCAGTGTACAGGTTAGTGTCAGAACCAGGAAAGGTAGCTAAATCTCTGGCTGACGCAGTGTTATAAATATGCGGAGCCAATTTCCCAATTAAAATATAATTAATTTATTCGATAGCAAATTTGGCATAAATTCTGGACAACAAGACCACAATGCAGAGAGACAGCTTCGACCCCGGGAATCGGCAGCTGGGTGACAGGCTAACTGACGGAGTGTCAGGGTAGCTCTGTTCACACCGAGGTCTCAGAAAGGTGGGTTTATATACAGTTTATTTCGCTGGAGGCAATGTTGTATTCAAAGTCCAAAAGTCTTAAGTTATTTAATTTGGTTCTTGGGTTGCTCCAGCAGGAAACAATGCTCTTCCAAGGCAAGGATGAATTATGGATGAAAACTTTATCTATGTCCAGGAAGGTGGTGATGTTCCTGATATGCTGCATATCTTCATCAGATAGCTTATCGTGGTGATAATGGCCGGGTGGGTCCTNATCAATTTCTTCCACCAAGCACCGTCAAACAAATGATCCCACCAGGAGGTTTGTAGAATCGAGTTCCATTTTTGTACAGGCACATGCGCTACCCGTTTGATTTCTGCTGCTAATCCTCTGATGGTTTCCTCATAATCATCCACCTCAATGCAGCATTCAGATTTGTTAAATTTTCCACAAACCCCTCCCTCTTCCACTAGTAGGTAGTCAAGAGCAATTCTATTTTGATAGACGAATGCTCTCATTTGCGAGTGCTGCCTGGATAACTGTTCCAAGGCATCTGAGGTGTGGTT
>VWZV01004173.1:0-55326 GCA_013397155.1 Irena cyanogastra | reverse complement strand
TTATATATACTGTATATATATTTAATTGATCTTCCTGTACACATATACCTTCTTGTATTTCCTCTGGGGAAATATTTGGGGAATAATATCACTTGGTGGTACCATCATACCAGTTTCTTCAGGAGCCCTATCCCAATAGTTTCCCAGGAGGGATAAGGTCTCTTGAATTTGCATTGCCTTGAGTTGTGAGGGGATGTGTACAGATAGATCTTGCAGCAGAGCAGTCAGGGTGCTCTCACTTTGTCACTGCCACCTCCTGACCTGTTGGTACAGGGTGCATCACGTCCTCTGGCTTGCTTGGAGTTGTTTTCACTTCTGCTTGTGTTCAGCATCTCTGTTCCCATCCAAAGGGGTGGTGATGGATGAGCTGATGATAGCAGCTTCTGGTGGGCAGCAGCCCTAGAGCCTCCAGGGGCTGCTGAGCTAACCACAAGTCTTTGGGCTCTTGGAAATTTGGGAGCAGACATCGATTCCGGTGGCTCATGGAAGAATACCTTGAAAGGCAGGCCTCAAAGGTGGTGGTTTCAGTGGCACTTAGAAAGGGAGGTGTGAATATGTGGCCTTAACCATCACCTGAGCATGCCTTGAAACAGGGCTCTCTGAGGGAGAATGACTCTTGGTGTGCTGGAGACTGCTGCAGCCTTTCCATCCACGCTGGAACTGAGGAACCTGCAAGGTCTAGGGGAAGCTGGAAATGATGAGAAGTTGTTGATGTGGTGCTGGTAGAATATTCTGACAGGAAGCTGCACAGGGGCCTGTGGGGTTGCTGTATCTCTGTGGCAGCCTGGTTTCCATGTGTGGGACCAGAGGATGCTTGTTGAATTTTCTGCAGTGGCACCTGGCTGCCCAGGCTGAGCAGGACTCAGGGTTTGCTGGGGAGAACAGGGAGCTCAGGAAGTGGCTTCAGTGCTGTCCTCTGAGCTGCCAGGGCAGGTGTGATAGACAGGTGGGGGCTGTGATTGGGATAAACCTTCCTGGGGTGATTGCAGGGGGCAAAACTCCTCAAAAGAACATTTGGGAGTACCACTATGGGGGGAAATTTCACCATCACGTTTTCTGTTCTGCTGCTTTGGGGAGCAGTGTACCAGTGTGCAGAGGCTCCTCTTGTTTGTTAGATGTATTTGTTGGGTGGATGAACTGTGTTTGTCTGTCCATTACCTATGTGGATGCATTTATGTGTGTACATGGAAACCAGAGATACACATTCATTAAAGTGAAATGCCCTTTTTGAGTAAGTGAACTGAAATTTCCTCAGTGGCACTCTCTGTTTTCCAGCAGGTGCTTTTACCCTATCCTCTTCCATCTCAGAAATGTATGCCTAGAGAATGAGGAAAGAAAATCAAGGATGCTCCTAAAGAGAACATGTCAAAAGTGGTTTTTTTCTTTTTAACGGAGAAAGCAGGCATGTTTCAGACTGAATTAATGCAGAACTGGATTGATTAAAGCAAAAAATGATTGAGACCTTCAGCAGAAGAGAACAGGATGGGCCGAATGGTAGGGATGTGCCTAGTCAGGAATTAGATATTAGATACAGTGAGTGCTATTCTCCGTTTTTATAGCATGAACCAACCAATTTGTCTTAAAACTGTCAAACTGATGAGCATGTAATTGTCACACTGTTGTCTCCATTCATCCTGTCTGCTTGTGTGCATTTGCCTTTGTGAGCTTGTTAGCACCGAGGCTGGAGCACAATGTGCCTGGGGGCTGAAGCAGCCAGAGTTACTGACAGGGGCTGGGGGATCTTCCAGAGCGCTCCTCTGTGGCACAAAGCAAAGTTTGGGGTGGTTCCCCCTTGTGAGGGGCATCTGCTGCATTTCTTGCCCAAGCAGGCCTGCAGGCAGATATGTAGGCACAGTGAATTGCTTAATTTACCCCAGAGTGTTCTCTGCTTGGGGAAAATTGGGGTTTGAACCAGCTTGCTGTGTCTGAGCTGCCACGGGGCTGCCTTTTGGTGTGGTTTCTCCTGAGCTGTCTGGACCTGTGCAATGCCCTTTATTCCCCGGGTCTGCTCATCCTTTTTCCCCTTACTGAACCTCCATGAGGCTTGCTTTTCTCTGTCACAGAAAACTTTGCACTTCAGTTGGATGGTACCTGGTAGCCCCAGTTTTGGCTCTGGGTTTTGACCTGTGGGTGCAGCTTGGGTGTTCGTTTGCAGCGTGCAGTGGGGATTGTTGGGGCTTTCCCCAGGCCACTGTCACCTCCTGCTTAGTGCTACTCTGCCTGGGTAGGAAATCAAGATGAAGTGATATCCACCCACCTCAGGGTGAATATTTTCTTCCACCTCAGGTAATACAGCTTTTCACAGGACAAGAAAACAGCTGAATTTGATTGGAGCTGCAGGTTAGCAACTGCTGCCCTTTGGCAAGTCCTCTGGACCATTTTAGAAAAAAGTTTAGAGAAAATAACTGGATCAAGCAAGGGAGACCTGGGGACTGGAGGAGTGCAAAGGTGCTGCTGACCTAAGAGTTGTGTAGGGGCTTTCCCCTGACCTCCTGGACTCTTCCTTTGGAGTCTTTGGAACAGACCCTGGGAATGCTTGGAAACACCAGACAGAAGCTGCAGTTTTGTGAGCAGCCCTAAATATTGTCCTATTTGGATGCTCCTCTCCAATGTTAGTTACTTGAGAGTAAGTAGAAGTTCCCAGCTGTGCTCCTGGGCTGTTTGTGTTGCTTTTTGCAACACTTTTTTTTTGAGTGTCCTTTCTAATAGGTGGCAGCAGAAATGAGCTGGTGGGGGTGTTCACCTGGAGTTGTGGTCTGGGTACTGAGAGAGTAGGAGAGCATCTCCCTGTGGGTGCCCTGCTGCTTGGTGGATAGGCCCAGGAGAACACGTGGACCCCAGCAGCTTTTTTCTGATTTCAGGTAAAACCACATCCAAGAGAAACTTTTCTCCAAGGCTGCCTGAAATGTGTGGCTCTGAAAGGCTGGGCGTTTTTTTCAGTTTTATGAGGGATTTTGATTTTTATTTTGTCATGCTGGAGATGATTTAAATAGTCCCAGTCCTCCTTTTTTGGAAGTTCATCTGTTTACACGACGTGTTCCAAGAAATTTGTGTTCGTATCCATCTGATGTGCCGTCGTCGGTTTCTTGGACCCTGCTGCTGGATGCTGGAATGCAAATCTCTCATTTTTCAAATAGCATTGGGACCTTGTACTGAGAAAAATGCAGCTGGAAACCTCTGTCTGTGTCCCAGGGCCCTGTATCCAAGCTTGTCCTTGAGGCACCCCTGGAGATCACCCCATGAGGATCTGTCAGGAGCCTCTCCCTCCTTGATGTCTCTCCCATCCTCTGCCATGCTGGAGTTTCAGCAATAAGCGAGGTTTATTCAGCCCCACATTGGTTTTGGCTGAGCAGCTGAAGGAGGGGCTTGCATGGCTGCAAGCATCTTCTCTGCATTATTTCATGTTGTATTAGTCCCTCAGCCCGGGAGCTGAAGAGGGTTGTCTCTGTTGTTGTAGTGCAGAAATAAGTAGGAATTGACTGTTGAAAATCCAGTGGGTTTTGGGCATGTGACTTGTTCCCTTTGGCACTTTTGGGGAGAAAAAAAAAAGGGCATTCTAACAAACAGGCTCTTTGCAAAAGGGTGCATTGTGTTCCTGGCTGTTCCTGAGCAATGCCCTGTACAAGGCTGCTTTGTGCACCACGCATGGGGCTTGCAGCAAGGGCTGGAGCTGTGGGATGGCTGCTGGGAGGCTCCTGGCCATCCTTTGGGAGAGGGCTTCTGCCTGCACCTTGCTGCTGTGCCTGACTGCCTGTGGTGGGCACAGTCTGCATTTTCACCAGCTCCTGTGAAGTTTCTCCCACCTCCCTTATTCTGCACGCTGTGCTTGTTTGGGGACGTGCGGTGTCGCGCTCAGGGAAATGGGAGCCACCCAGCCTGTCTTCAGCTTCACATCTTTACTTGGCCCTCTCTGCCTTGGTGGGTTTGTCCTGCTTCCCTCAGTGCCACCTCCTTGTCCTTTCTTCTGTCTTTTGCAAAGCTCCTTTGAGATGATGCACGTGCAGAAAATAATAGGGATGGCAATGGGCTGTCCCTGCAGCAAACCAAGTGCTTGGCCTTGCTCTGCTGTGGCCAAGGCTGGGAACAGGTGCTGCTGCTGTGCCTGGGCTGAAAACACAGGCTTAGGTTTCTTTTTCAGTGCTGTGTGAGCAAATTCAGTGTTCAAATCCTCATAGAACTTTGTTTTTTGGTTGATCCTTTTGAAAGGCTCAAGGCTCAGTGCAGGCTCCTTCCAAGTACAGTCATCACAAAGGACACCAGCTTCCCCTTGTCATCGCCTGGTTGTTAGATACCAGCATGTCAAAACAAAGCCCCTGCTGTGGGATTGATGCATTCTCCTCTGCTTCCTTTCTGTCCCTTCTTCACCCCCCAGGATTTCAGCAGCACGAAGTCCATCACATCCCGGTGCGACTTCCTGCAGAACCTGATTGCAAACGGCTGCGCCGGAGCCATCGAGAGCCCCAGCAGCAGCATCAGCGTGGTGGAGAACGTCCCTCTGAGCAGCAAGGGCTCGGGCCAGAGCCACCTGGACGTCACACAGATCACGCCTCAGAAGGTGGCCTTGAATCTTCGTCCTGGTGAGTCCCCGCTGCCTCCATGGGGGCAGGGAGAAAGGGTGGCCAGGACATGCCAAGAGCACGTTGTGGCTTCTGGCCTTGTGGGCTGCTAAAGCAGGTGTCTGCTGGCCCCTTCCATACCTTTGAACTTTGGTGGTGCATCGCAAACAGGTTTGGGGCTGGGGCACGAGTCCTCTATGAGAGGCAAAGTCAGTCAAAGCCCCCCCACCACTGCTGCCAGTCATGGTCTTAACACCTGCATGTGTTTAAGAGGAACCTGCTCAGCTTCAAAACGGAATCACTGTGTGGAAGGAGTTAAAATAACTTTGGTTCCTCCACTAAGCTGACAGGGCATGACTCTAAACTGAGACAGCTCCTTCTATAAATTGGAAACAAACCCACGTATCTGTTTTCTGTCGGTATGCAAAAGAGCTGTGGGATCAAGGCAGAAGATGGAGATTTGAACTTGTGACTCAGGCCTTGGACTGTAGCCAGGTCCCTCTTTCATTCTCCTGAGCCATCACTTTTCTTCAATCTCTTCCTTTTAATTAAAAATTAGAAGGGAACAGCTCATCTGAGCTGTGCGAGCATGCTTGTTATCAAAAGATTTTGCATGGTAGGGGGAGGCTTTAATGTGGGCTTAGAATTCTTGCAAAAATTTAGCAGCTGACATTTCTGAAGAGGGAAAAAAGCTCTTTATTGCAAAGATAAGAAACAAATATAAAAGCTTGATTCATTATAAGCAATTGGTGTGGGTTTCTAAAGCTTACAGTTTCGTGACAGCTCTCACGAGCATAGAGAAAAGAGAAATATTGATGTTTTGCCTAAGAAAAACAGGGGTTTGAGCTGGTGCTTATGCTATCAGTGCTCTCCCAGAGCCTACCAGTCGCTACAGGAGTTTTTGTTTTAGTTGTGTAAGTTAGAAGTTGTCATGTTTTTCAATTAACTTTCTCAGCTGTCATTGGTAAGACCCTCAAACCTACAAAATTTGCTTCAAAGCCTTAAAATCAGATATCTGAGAGCAGTCACAGCTGTACATATGTCTGGACGTATGGCTTCTGCCACTGAATATTGTGTTTGAAAAGGGAGCAAGAGGGAGTTGTTATTACTGCTGTTTCTTGAGGCAATTCCTGACAGAAAGGGCTGGCTCAGCTTGCACATCTCACCTCCTGTACATCCACCTCCACACACAGTGCCTGGTGCTCAGCAAATTCTGCTTTCCCAGTCCCCAACAGTTTTGCCCATCCCATGTCCACTGCTCCAGTCAGTGGCAGAGGTGGGGATCCATCTCCCTGTGGCCTCCTGGGGTCTGGGCTTTTGGAAACCTTGGGCTGCACAGGGCTGGTGTGCTGCTTCTAGCCACGCTTGTGGGGACCACACTCATGGCCATCCTCAGTTCTTCGTGATGGAGAAGCCCTCCAGGTCTGAGCTGAGCTGCAGGAATCACCCTGAGGACCCCTGCAGCAATTCCCACTCTGAGCCAGTGAACTCCTCTCCCTGTGCTCCTCTTGCAGAGCATCAGAGTCATTGCAGGAGGAGGGACAAACCTAGGTGTTTGTAACAGTATCTCCCATTTTTGTTCTCTTTTTGATGTTGGACAACACTTCACCTTCAGGCTGATGACTTCCTAAACCCTTGCATTAGCAGGCCCTGTTTAAATTATCCATTAGTCCTTGAGCTTGGGAGAACAGGTTTCACCCTGTGAACCCAAGACAAAAAGGAGACAATGTTGATTTAATTTTGGGACGAGGGGTGCACTGTTTCAAAGATGAATTCACGCGGCGGTCTGTGGCAATGGTGATCTTTTATTCTTAGACCACTAAGCAGAAGCAGAAGGGAGTGGATTGTCAATTGTCTGCTGTTCCCACCCAGGCAGTTTGATCTCATCAGCCTGGGGCAGAAGTCACATCCCCAAATCCGTGTCCTCAGCTCAACTACAAAGGCCTTAAATTGATGTCTTTACAGGGTAGCTTTTGGATTAAGCATTTAGTTTTTATAATATTGCTTTTTAATCTTGAGCCCAGCTATAAAGCAGTGTGTCCTAGTTAAAAGAAATAGAAATAGTGTAAACAGACTTAAAAATAAGTAGATGCAGCTGTGTTGCCCATCAAGCCATAAGACTCACCAAGCAGGAATAAGCTGGATAAGCATGATTGTCGAGTTTATGTTCTTAAATTGACCAAAATAAATTTTTCCAATTTCTGCCCTGCCTCTGCATGATGGTATCCAAGAAAAATTTCTGAATTAAGCTCTGAGTGTAAAACTTTTCAGTAAAAGGCCTAAGGAGAGGATGGTGGCAACAGTACATGAAGAAGGAAGGGGCTGAATTATCCCTAGAAGTGTGAGAGTAATACTGTCCATAGAGAATAATAAATTCTTTTGCACTTACATCTACATACATTAGTGATATTTTCTCTGACATAATTGGTTTGTGCAGTTAGGAATGAGAGGAGAACCAGCCACAGGATCCTGTTGGTTTTGGTGCTTCTCAGGGACTAATAAATTCGTAACTATTAAGAGAAGCATGTTTGATCACAGCATCCCAAATACCCTTTCTGGCAGGAAGAACAGTGTTTTGGAAATGAAAACGTTTCAAAATACAGAGGACACATCCTATTTTCCAGTGAGAAAAATATGTAAGAATGAAAAACATGGGCATGGGAAAGAATTTTCCCAGATTTAAACACATTTTTGCAGCACTGAATTAAAGTCAAGCTTGCAATCACAGTCTTTTATCCTGCAGTCAATGCTAATAGTTTTTGTTAGAGTTTTTGTGCTATATGAGTTATGATTTTATTTGTTCCCCTACAAAATGCCTGCCAGGTATGATGTGAGGCCCACCAGGAGCACCTCCTCCACTCCACATCCCAGCCCTGTGCCAGAAAAGTCCTGCTTCTGCTGGACAAGAAATCTGGGGAAAGTAAGGAGGAATATTTAAGGCATGAGCTTCTTGCTTCCTACAGCTGGGCATTATCTACATGTGGATGTCTGCACATGATGCCTCCTGGAGCCCTGCCTTTTCCAGCTGGGGTTGCAGCAGATTGCAGGGAAGTGCTGAAGGGGAAGGAGAGCGTTGTTTGAGAAGCCCTGGCTTGGTGCAGCCTGACCCCAGGTGCCAGGCAGGGCTCTGCCAGCCAGGCTGCAGAGCCCCTTGTGCTGGGCATTGCCAGCATGGCAGTTCTGGGATGCTGTTGCTGCTGTTGGGCTGGAAGTAAGTGGGAGCAGCTGTGCTGCTGTGCACAAGGAGGAGAACAATAAAGCAGCTAGGGAGATGTTTTCACAATACTAAAAAATGTGAGTTCCATTTCTGGGGAAGAACAGGGGAAGCCACAAGTGTTTTGCAGAACCTGCCACTGCCCCAAGTTCAGCCTTGCATGTGAAGGGCTGGGAGAGGGCAGAGCTGGGAGCTTGGTTTTGAAAAGGTCCAATTTCCTGGGGCTGAGACCCTAGTGAACTAGGAAAGGGGATAAGGTGGAAGCTGGGAACATGGGATCTCCAAACCAGCCAGGCTTGTGAGGTTGGGGTTTGCAGGTTTATTTAGACCCCTCCCTTAGCAAAATGAAAGGCAAACTTTTGCCACGTGCTGTCTGGCTCCACCAAGGTCTATCTAGTGTGAAGTTGAGTTCACTTTGAAGCCACTTCAGCTTTTTTGGGGTGTAGGTGTTGCCTGTGGTGGTCTTCCCTGGCACCCCTTCCAGAGGACATCTCTAGTGAAACCAGTGTGGCAAAGGAGAAGGGCAGAGACAGGCTTCCCTCTGCTTCTCTTCACATCTGCACAACCTGTGACTCAGCCCTGTCAGCTCCTTCCCTTGTGTTCTTCACTTCAGGAAGTTTCACCTCTGCCTCAGTACTTCCCTGGGTGATGCTAACAACTTTCTTTTTCACTTCCCTTTTGCCTTGATTTCTCCAGCTCCATTTTTGGGGGGAGCTCCTTTTCAAAGGTGTTTCTTCTGTGTCTGCTTCACCTTGACTTCCCCGCACAGCTCAGAGGACATCTTGCATTCACCTCGTGCTGGCTATTTTCTCCTGATCCTCTTCCTTCTCTTGCTCCACCTCCTTCTCTCTTTTGTGCAGGACTTCTTGGACTGTTCCTGGTTTTCTTTGAGAATGTATTCAAGTAAGTGTGGGCAGGGTCCCTATTGCACTAGTCCATGAAATATCCATTTAAGGTTCACTCTGCTTTTCTTTCCTGTTTTCTAAGAAAACATCCCTGGACTGCACACAGGGCAACAGTGTTTTTCATGTGTCCCTCCCTTAGATGTTCTCTCAGATGAGATGGAAAGACCCTCTCTGATACATCCAAAAAGCTAAAATAGAGACATGCACTCCATGTCTTTTTCTTGCCAGCCAGTATGCTACATAGCTTAAGAGGACCCAAAATCAATACCTGTTTTCCTGTTAGTCTCCTGAGGGATGCATTTGGAAAAGCTTATTGCCCTCACCCTCTTCCTTTGAAAAGTGATCTGTCTGCTCTGCAGGGGAAAAAAAAAGTGTGCAATCTGGATTTTTCCGTGTGCTGGGAGTTTCCTGCTCACCGTGCCCGACCTCTGTGTGCGCAGGTGACCGGACCTCGTTCCGCGTTCAGGTGCGGCAGGTGGAGGACTATCCCGTGGACCTCTACTACCTGATGGACCTGTCCCTGTCCATGAACGACGACCTGGACAACATCCGCAATCTGGGCACCAAGCTGGCTGAAGAGATGAGGAAGCTCACGAGCAACTTCCGTCTGGGGTTTGGCTCTTTCGTGGACAAAAACATTTCTCCTTTCTCCTACACAGCACCAAGATACCAAAACAACCCCTGCATTGGGTAAGTGGTGGGTGCACCCTGGAGGGGCGAGGAGCCTGGCTGCAGTCCTCGTGTGCCTTTTTGCTTTAAATGATGAACCACACTTCAGCCCTGGCTTTTGGGAACGATGATTTGCCGTGGCTGTCACTGTGATACTTGAGCAATTCAAAATAGGACAGCTTTTAATTTTTCTGTGGCTGTTGGGAGATCTCTGCATCTAGACATGGGAAACTGTTGTACCAGGGAGCCTGAAGCTATTTTTAAGTACCTGAAAAGGATGCAGACATAGCAAGCAAGCTTTTTTACAGCCTTTAAGGAAAAGGAGCCAGAGCCAGAAATTCCTGATTTCTGATCCTAGCTCTGAGTCACAGTTTGGCATTGAGTAAGTCAATTAAGCTTTTTGTCTGCATTTTACAGATAAGGAAACCAATGTAACTTCTTCTCAACAAAAGTGTTTGGAGGAACTGAGATTTGTGATGGGCTATAGTGCTGATTAATGAGTTTTTGTAGAGTATTTTTAAGGTGGTAGGCAGGTTTTTTTATCTTTATTGCTGTGGAAGGAAAGCAAACTGGCAGTTACAAAAGACACAAATGATGTGGTTTACTTTGTGGTGATATCAGAGCCTTTGTCCCTTTATTTCCTTTTTTCCTGCTTGTGTCTTTGCAAGAGTATATTTGTTTGCCTTTTAACCACCAGAGTTGGGATCACGTCCATTGAATTGAGGATTGTCCCAGCGTGAAACTGGGTGTAGGGAAGGGTGTCCAGGCTCAGATGGGTTTGGATGTTGGAACTGAAGGATGGATACAGCAGCAAGTGCCCTTCTGAGAGAGTGTCACCACTGACACTGTTGTAGTCCCCATCTTCACCTCATCCATCAGTGGGTTCTTCCTAGTCATGTGAGGGCAGTGAGGATAACCCTTTCATTTGAGCCATTTGTGGATACTTACATTGTAAGATCACCTCATACATGGATGCCAAGCTCTGTGAGGCAGATAAAGACAGCTTGCATCAGCTGTGAGTTTCTAGGCCAGCTTTTGGCACTGACCAAGCATTGGTCATCTCACTGCACATTGCTTGTTGACCCGACAAAAAATATCTGTATTCTCTTTTCACCAGTTCTGTCCACAGTGGAGAGTCAAATGGATTTTAACACTGAAAACTCTTGCTGTAATCATGAGGCAAAAGTGACCACACTGAGCCAGGAAGGTGTCTCTGCCACAATGGCATTGCACACCACACTCTTCATAGTGCTTCTCCCAGAAATTTGGGGGGATCGTCTGTCATCTCTGTCATCCTCAGTCTCTGACACCTGCCCTCAGGCTGGGAACAGGATCCAGCTGGAGAAATCTTGGAAACTTTGTTTGGCTGGTGTGTGATTTAATTGGAGTGACATGGCTTTTGCCAAGTGAAACAGAGTGAAACATGCAGGAAGAGATGGGTGCAAAAGGAGGAGAGGATGGAACTGGACAGCTCAGCAACAAGGTGTACCTGAAACTTCCAATGACCTTTTACCAAGAGCATCCAGAGCTGTCACCTCAGCTTTTCCCACCATGATCAGGCTTATCTATATGTTCCTTTGGCTTTACCCAGGTGGCTGTTTTTCTTTCTATAGGTTACTTTAAGCCAGCCTGGTGTTGGGGAAACATTTAGGAAGGATTGCCCACGGCAGCTCACCTGGCAGGTGCTCCCTTCCTTTGCCATGTGTCTTCATCCAAGCCAGGGGTGCTGGCTCCCTGCTCTCTGATGGGATCTCCTTCCCCAGCCTGCTCTGTGCGGGGGCTCTGGCTGCTGCCACGTGTCACTGGTGCAGCGAGGTGGGTTGTCAGGCGTGGTTTTGTTTGCAGCTATTTCTGGTGCCCAAACAAACCGTTCAGCATCTAAGAAAAGCTACAAGTAAACACGAGCTGCAGTGGGTGCTTTTTGCCCCTGGTCCAGGCTCTCCCCTCCTCTTCCTTGTGGTGGTGACTGACTTGCTGGTCTGGGTGGGGTGCAGCCCTGTTTCCCTTGTCTCCTTCACCACCTCTGCTCCTGACTCAGCATCCTGACGGGCTAAGGGCAGCTTGCTGAGACCCTGCAGTGCAGAGGTTTCAGACATGGCAGACTCCTTGCCTTGCCCTGGGTGCGAGCGCGATGCAAGTCTGGACGTGGATCATGGATCAAAAGGGATGGCTCTAATTGCCAACCAAGCCCAGGGCAATCAGACCTGCCCTGTGGTTGTGTGTGTGTGTGTGTATGGAAATCTCTGCTCTGGAGTTCCTTGTGAGGAATTTGAGTTCTCAGTGATGGTAAATTTTAAATACTCCTTTGAAAAGCCTCTTGCAACTTACCCATAGTGGGTCATGTGTCAGCAGAAGCTTTTAATTGTACTCTGGGTTATATGTTTAAAGATAAGAGTGAATTAGTGCCAGGCCAACTCCTTTTTAAACACATTTCTTCTTAACCCTTTCTCATCCCTCTCTCCTGCACACACTCACTGATTTCCCATGCCACAGGAGCTGCTCTGCTGAGCTCTCCAGGTGAGCACCAAGACTGCCTTCTCATGGTTTTGTAGGAAAAAAAAAAGGTTTCCTTGTAGCCTGCCAAGACATTTCTCTGCCTTAGGGTGCCACTCCTATCTTTCTGCTCCAGTGGTGCCCTGGGAAGCAGACATGGTATTTGCTCACCAGCTTGCAGGGAGAGTGGGAGGAAGCTTGAGCTGGTCTTGGTTATTACTCCATCTCATACTGGGCAATTGCCAGGTGCCTGGTGATGTGCAGTAGCTGTAGGGTGGCTTGTCCTGGCAAGAAAACTGGATGTCACAGTGAAAATCTATACTGCAGAAGAGGGGTAAGGTAGCTCTTGGCAGTGATGCTCCTGCCCTTGGACACCAGCACACTGGCTCTGCAGTTGTGGGACACGGCTCCTGTGGCCCTCCTGGGCTGCTGGGGAGGGTGGATCTGCCAAAACGCAGCCTCTCTATCACTGGGTTGCATCCTTGGCTGCAGATTCTCAGTGAAAACCACTTTATGAGTGCTGAAACTGCAGAGCTGTATGGCCCAGGGTGGGCTGGTGCTCAGTGTCTCCACTTACATGGTACGTGGAGAGAGATGTTCAGTCCTGGTGAGATCTCTGGAAACTTCAGCTTTTGAAGCCCCTGAGGGGAAAAAAACAAAACAAAACAAAATGGACTATACTGTAGGGTTTTGTAGAGAAATAGCCAGAAATTGAAGTGTCCAAAATATGAAGCATTGCAAAAGTATTCCAACCCTCTAAGCAAAATTTTAGAGACCAACCTGGTGGAGCTGGGAGCTTCTGCAGTTCTTGGCTGTGGGTGTGGTTCCTCCCAGCTGATCATTCCTCTGTTCTTCCCACAGTTATAAGCTGTTCCCCAGCTGTGTCCCATCCTTTGGCTTCCGCCACCTCCTGTCCCTGACGGATAAAGTCGACAGTTTCAACGAGGAAGTCCGGAAACAGAAAGTTTCCCGCAACCGAGATGCTCCAGAGGGTGGCTTCGACGCCATTCTGCAGGCTGCTGTGTGCAAGGTGAGCTGCTCTGATTTCTAGAGGTTTCTTTTGCTCTGTTCTTCAACCAAAGCTTCAGTTTGCCATTTCTTGGAAGTAACTACTATGTTTTTCTTGGAGAAACTGAAAAATGCTTTTAAAAGTAGAGGCTTTTGGTTTTATGTGCTTCTGTAGATAAACAGATAAAGGAAAAAAGGTTAATTCTTTTTCTAGTTTAAAGAGATAAAAATGGAGCTTTTGCAAATGCAAATTTAGGGCTGAGATTTCATTACACAGGTAGACCTTTGGTGCTGAGCACCTGGGACAGAATCCTTCCGGAGTCACATACACTTGTGTGCAGCAGTACTGCATGTCAGCTCAATGTGTTTTTCAAGGGTGTGTCAAACACATCTTGCAGCAGTAGACCCATGTTGAGGGTTGGAGCTGGTTCCTACCGCTCATACTTTCCCTCTTTGTGTGTGGGGGGATGATCTCACCTCTAGGTGCTGATAGCTTTCTCTTCCTCTTTGTCAGCAGAGCTGGAGCAGAGTTCATTAGCTTGGTGCCATGTTAGCCATGTCCTTAGGGCTTTTGGAGGTGCTTGCTTGAAGATCTTTTTGGAACAAGTAATTGGGTTGCTCCATATCCCTTTGTCATGAATGAAAGTGTTTGCTCCACTCTGGCATGAGTCTGAGCTTCCCTGCTCATCAGGAATGGCTCTATTTGCTATTTTCCCCATTGCTGCAATTTGCTTTGTGTTTGCTTCAGCCTTGTGTAGTCCTTTTGGTTGGGCATGCTTTCTTCTGGGTCTGAATTAGGGGAGCTGGGGGATAGGCATGGTCTGTGGGGTGATGGGATGCAGGCGTGTGGGAAACCAGGTCTTTCCTTGCCTGGGTTGGCTTTGCTGTGCTTCATGGTCTTGGCAGGACTGAACCTGCCCCATCGGGGCATCTTCCCACGTATATTGTTGTTGGCACGACTACAGTGCTGCTCCCAGTAACTGCTGGATAGAAAGTGCTGCTCAGTTTTGGAGAGGTGGCTCCCATGGTTAGAGCAGGGATGGCTCAGGATGGTGACTCAGTTGTGCCATTCACCATGTAGGTTTTTGCACCCACTTCCACGATGTTACTGCAAAACCAGGCAAATATTTCCCTATGGTGCAGCAGTACTCCAGTGTCTATCACAAGGGCTCATTTCTGAAGTGTTGGTGGAAGGCAGGAGACCTGCAAAATATTTCCTCTGTATTTGTGCCAGTCTCAGACTGTTGGTAAGGACCAAAGTCTTTAATTGTCCTTCTTGAATGCACAGCCTGGTCCCTTCTAAATTTAGAAGACGAATTTAGATGCTGGTACCATCTAAATTCAGGAATGGGCACCCTCTAGGAAGGGTGAGCAAAGGTAAGCTTGTGCACATGATTGACTGTTGGCATGATGTGGCAGGTCATGACAGCGAATTTCTGCAGCCACAGCAGTTAATTAATTACTGGAGCTTGGGTGTGGGAAAGGAAGTCCATGGGCCTGGTGTGCAAGGCAGGAGAACTGGCTGTGCCGTGACTCATGCTGCATTGGCAGTGCCTTGCTCTGGACAGAGCCGCTGCCTCTCATCACAGCCAGGAGCAGCAAAGATTCTGTCTGTCCAGAGTTAAAAAAGGCAAAATTTCAATGCAGCTGATTGGCATAAGGATGTTTGGTCCCATAGTCAAAATGGGAACTTATTGCTTAATTTCCCTTGTGGTCTCTACGTGATGGCCGACACTGGTCAGCGGCTGTGGGTTGTGGTGAGGCTCAACACCACTGAGATGGGTGAGGGTTGCAGACATCTGGGGTGGCAGTGAAGTGCAGCTTGCTGACGAGGATGTTCTTGGCATGGAGTTTTTCATCCTGCAGTGACTCATGGAGTATCATGGGAATGAAAACCCCAGAAACAGACAGTAATTTCTGTTAACTCAGGAACTATTCCCCCACCCGTGCAAGGAGAGCAGAATATGGGTACCTTGGTGACTTCTGAGGTGGGTTTCCTCATCACTGCTGTGGCACCCCATTGCATCTCACTGGCATGCTCCAGCTTTTTCCAGGGTAGTCATCTCTGCAAAGCAGAAAGTCCCCTGCCCTGGGGACATGCAGCGTGTTGCCCATGAAGCACATTGTACTCAGCATCAAGGGGAGACCTGGTCATGGCATAGCAGAGCCTTGCTCTCACCTCACTAAGCCGTGGTGTCTGAACAAGGTCTTCTCCTCCCCTTCTGAGGTGTCAGAAACAATAACTCCTGTGTTGACTAGATGTTTTTACAGTGCAATGCATAGCAAGCATTTCTTCTGCATGAGCTGCCTAAGGGCTCTGTAGCACTCGAGTCATTTTTTGGCCTGATTTTCAACCCAAGGAATGGGGAAAGTTTGCACAGCTAATAGAGACTAAGGAGCAGGCCCAGGGTTTGGCTCCTTTCTGAAGATGAAGATATTATTCTTGAGGTAATGAAAGAGCCAGAGACAATAAGTCTTTATTCTGATGCTAAAATAGTATGCCAGGAATATTAATCAGCCTTCCATAATTACATTTTCCATTTGCAGTGTTTTGGTTTTTTGCCATTCTCTAAGTGCAAGCCTCATATGGCTCGGTGGCATGTGTAAGTTTCAGATCTTATATGCTAAGATACAGTAAGGAGATAATGCTAGATTGGAGAATAAAACATCTTTTGGAATGGTTTTGATTGGTGCTTGCTAGACACTGGTATATGGAGATAGCCAAGGCATCTGGGAGACACTGAGCTGCCTTTTGGAGCAGTATCAAGTGAAGGAGGTTTTGGCTTTTGATCCCTAAGGCATACTTGCCTTGCACCTGTATCTGTTTCTTGCTTCCAAGAAGGTCTCCACCTGAAAAACTGGTGAGGTTTTAGACAAATTGATGAATCCAGAGGGGTCTCCTGGCAACTGAGTCTTGGCAATTAAATGGCTTTTATTCAGTGCCCAAAGTATAAATGTAGGTATTTATTCAGCATGGAAATACAGTTTTTGCAGCCTTTTCAATAGTATTTGGAGAGCTGTGCTGAGGCAGCTGTGGCAGTTTTGCCAGTCATCTTGGCTGTATGGAGTGAGAAGTTGGCTTTTTGGGGTACGGAAGGCAACTGCAGCTTGTTGTAGGAGCAGGGACAGGATCCGTAGCACCCCCAGCCCTGTGAAAACATGTTACTCTGCTTTGGGTCCAGTCCCACCCCTGCTTTAAAAATCCTTCTTATCCCATAAGGATCAAAAACCAGATGAGGGGATAGGCATCAGTGCAGGGTTTTTTGCTCAGCAATCCCAGTCCAATAAAAATAAATGAAATTCTCCTTGGTTATTTGCTTTAAGCGGAGCGGAGTGCTGCTCTGGGTTTCTTGGTGGAAACTGCATGCTGAAGAGCTGTATTTTCCAGTGCCTGGAAGCCACTGGCAGAGGCAGTGTGAGATGCTCCTTGGCATGCCAGCCTCCTTGGGGGGCTTTCTTCATAGCTCTACAGCTTTTTCTGGTGTGGGATCAGCACTGGCTCTGCCAGCCTATCCAGTTCACCCTGGTTTGATGCCCTGAGGCATCACATACTTTCAGTGCCTGGATATAGGCACCGAGACTGTGGGTGCTCATTGCTTTTTGGGAGTGAGTTCCTGAAC
This sequence comes from Irena cyanogastra, assembly GCA_013397155.1. Lineage (NCBI taxonomy): Eukaryota > Metazoa > Chordata > Aves > Passeriformes > Irenidae > Irena > Irena cyanogastra. The sequence goes on along the minus strand of VWZV01004173.1, from coordinate 38,861 downwards.
TGAGCAGCCACAGCAGTTTTGATATTGTTCATGTGGGAAATTGTGTCAGAGTCATGGAGAGTTTGTTTGAATGCTTAACCCATGATTTAAAGGTGGGCTTAGCAGGCAGGTGACCAGCACCAGCACCCTGAAGTGACTTTGTAACTGCTGCTTGAATGCAGCTCCTTTTCTTTGTGTTCAGCACATTTCTAAGGAAATGAAACTCAGATTAATCCTTCTAATCTCTTTGGGAGTTTCTTGGCCTTAATAATTTAAAAAGAAATCAGCTTTGGATACTCAAAGAAAAGTGAATTGGATGGGCTTCTGTCCGGTGGCTGAGTAGACTGAAAACTGCCTCCTGCATTATTAGAGCTGTAATCACTTTTGGGTTGAGTTCTTAAGAAGTTACATTTTGGCATGAAGTTTTAGCCTTTTGTCCAGTGGGGTAACTTCAGAGGAATGAATCCTGCTTCCCAGAGCAAAAAGTCTTCATTGCTTCCTGAGCTGGACTGTAACGTGCTGGTGCATGGTAAAGGATGTGTGTTGCCAAACATTTTTTTCTATGGCCTTAGATGCATCTTGGGGGTCTTTAAAATGTCAATAAAGAAAACAAACCTTCTGTAACTGGTAGGAAAAAGGAATCTACTCTGGAATAGTGTCCCTGAAGCAAGAGTTATATTTATTGGAAAGATCAGCAGACTTTGGGCTATGACTCACATTTGGAGGTGAAAATTGCACTGGCACATGTGATTCTACACCCTTCTGCCTGCTCTGCCCTACTGCCCTGCCCACGCCACTGCTTTCCATAGGAAGGGCCAGCACCTTCCTGTAAACAGGACAGAGTTTGGGTTTTGCTAAATAAGCTGAGCAGTAACTCTGGAGAAGCTGGGTATCTCCATCTGCACCGTGGTCCCGTCAGTGACTTTCTACCAGCTTTTCCCTTGTGCCTTCCCAAAGGATTTGTGTGGTGGTACTCTGAGCCAGGGTCTGGAGGGAGGGCAATGCTGGAAGTGTGTGGGCAGGGAGGGTGTGGGGCTGTGTCTTTGCTGGCAGATGGTCAGTGTGGCCAGCCCGAGGGGAAGCTCCAGATGATGGGACTTTCTGCCTCCAGTCTGTGCCCTGGCAGGATCTCCCTGCCGTGGTCAGCAGCAAGACCCCTGCTCACCCAGCTTGGCAGTGACCTGGCAGCAGGAGCAGCCACTGAGCAGAGGGGGTTCGCTGCAGGGCTGTGGTTTGCAAAAATTTCCTTTGGGCACTTCTGTTTCCTTCCACTTCCATTGCAACAAAGTGCTTCAGCGTGCTGGTATAGGCACAGATCTGCTTCTCAGCCTGATGAAAACCTGAAAACCTGGGGAAGCTCCATGGGAGGGAAATGTTTGTAATCTAGATCTTATCCCTTTACTTGAAAAAAATCTCTCCTTGCATCTCTCTTCATGCAAAGACAGTGATAATGTCTGGTCCTTGCACAGAGGGACCAAGGAGGGGTCAGAGGACACTTCATGTGCTGTGCTTGACACCTCAGTGCTTTCGTAGGCACACTACAGCATGTCTTGACATAACCATGTTTTTAAATAGGCAGAAGTTTCTCAGAGCAGCACTGTGCAGGGTGGTTGTGTGAGATTAGTGCCAGCACCAATGCCAAAGGTCCCTGCTGTGCTCTGGCTGTGTGTACTCCTGCCCTCCTGGGCTGTGATGCAGGGGGATGGAGCTGCTTGGGGCATGTGTAGAGCTGTACAATGAAATAGCAGAGGCACCATGGCTTCCAGGAGATGTGTGCAGAAGGGGACCAGGGCAGAGTGCCTGGGCACGAGTGTGGGTGCACCAAAGCCAGTCCCCTCAGGCAGGGACCTCACTTTGTCCATCACAGCTCAGAAACAGCCTTTATGAGTGGGCAGTATTGGAAATGCTGAGCAGGGATATTGCAGCTCTTGCTGTTGAGTTGGCCGCTCCACAGAGCTGAGGAAACAAGGTCAGGTTAAATGTGTGTGGAGGAAATTGGCAAGTCTCCTTTGGCTATAAAAGCAGCTGAAATTCTTACTCTTGGATCTGGGCAGGGAAGGTCTGGTGGACAGTCCATATACCTCCTCATGCCTTTTAAATTAAGTGTGTTGGACGGAGATGCTGGGAAATGCTGGATGGGCTCCTGACGTTTTGTTTTCGTACCAGGGATGGGTGGACGGGAGCATGGTACTCTCCTAATTAATGCTAATGGGCCTGCTGCTGGCCAGGCACATGGCTGGGACCACGTGCAGGGTGAGGGGTGAAGCGTGGGCTTGGCAGGGGCAGGCTGCTGTCTCACAGGGTTTGCTTTCCCCCAGGAGAAGATTGGCTGGCGTAAGGAGGCGTCTCACCTGCTGGTCTTCACCACGGATGATGTGCCCCACATAGCCCTGGATGGGAAGCTGGGGGGGCTGGTGCAGCCCCACGATGGCCAGTGCCACCTGAACGAAGCCAACGAGTACAGCGCGTCCAGCCAGCTGGTGAGTGGGGCACAAGGCCCAGCCCTTAGAGACCTCGAGGGCTGGTGGACCTCTCTGGAGACCAGCCAACCCCTACTCCAGCAGCTTTTGGCAAATGCAGTCCCTGGTTTAACCCAGCTTTTGCCATTTGCAAATAAAATTTGCTTTTCCTTTGGGCACTCCCCCATAGTGAATGCTTCCGTGATGGTCAAAAATGAGTTGGTGGCTTAGTGAGTTCCTTCAAAGCTCATTGCAAGGGATAGAAAAGTAACCTGATGTCCTGAAGAGCATTGCACTTTGCCTGCAAGGTGTAGAGGAAACATAGCATATGTCATCCCTTCTCTAAAATATGTCTGAGGAGGGCGGAGTCTGAGGACTGTGCAGAGGACTCTTCCTGAGGACAGTGTATCTACCTTGATGTGACTACACTAGCAAGTACAACAGAATGCTCCTTTTATTCTCAGCCTTTGAACACAACACTAACATAAGTCTTGGTAATTAACAGGCAAACTAGCCCTTTTTAAAAATTGAACTCATTGGAGGAAACTTCTGGCATGAATGAGCACTTGCCTGCCACTTCGTTATCCCATCCTTCTGCAGAATGGTGCTTTATTCAGCAGATCACATACACTAATAATGATTTTTGTTCCTGAATGTCAGCCCTGTGACGGGAGGGGAATCCGGGTGACTGTGTTTTGCTCAGAAGCTGGGCTCTACAACGGAACCCCCTGTGCAATCCTACCAAGTGGATGTATATGTGAGGGAGCACAGTCCCCACCTGACTCCCTTACGTGGAGTTAATGCTGGGGAGCTGGCATGGGGATGCTGCCTTGGCATTTCCATGTTTGAATCTCAGAGGCTCTCAATGAGCCCCCCAGTCTTCAAGTAAATGAGATGGTTTTTTCCAAGGACTGAACTTCAGAAGCAGGCGGGAGTTTTAAACTCAGGCTGGTCTCTGGAAAGGGAGCCCTGGTTTGTTATTTTGTTCCTAGAGCAGTGTCTCCCTGCCATCCTCTCTGCCTGGGAAATCTGCATAATTAAAGAGTTTATTGTAATCTCTTTATAGTCCCAGTGTTCAGAAAGAACAGGCAATGGATGTTTCTGCTTTGGGAGAAAAAATTGATACGTTTCCACTTTCTGTAGTTCTGGATCTCTCTGCCTCGCACCCCTTGAGGTAGCAGCCATTTAGCACATGTGCATTCGCTGATGGCAAAATAGAAAGGGGAAAGAAATAACCCAGTGTTTTGGGTATTGCTGTGGCTAGTGGTGTTGTCAGCCATGCATTTTAGTGAAGAGTGCTGTAGAAATATTTAACAGATTTCTGCTATTTCAGCTGGGATTGTGCTCGTAGATCAGGGACTTCATCCTGATCTAACAACAAAACACGCCATGTGTCTGGAATGAATTTTGCTATTGGGAAGAGAAGAGCAATGAAATTAATCTTTGTTTCTGTGCTACCCACCAGTCCTTCTGCCTGTGTTTTTCCCCTCCAGGATTATCCTTCTCTGGCACTTCTTGGGGAGAAACTTGCTGAAAACAACATCCACCTGATTTTCGCTGTTACAAAAAGTCATTACATGCTGTACAAGGTAAGTGCTGCCGAGTTGTCTGGGCTGAGAGGAGATGGAAATGCCTCTTGAGGCCCTGGGGAGTGGAGGCAGCTGCAAATGTTTGTGTGCAGTGGCAAACACGTGTGTGCAGTGCGTGTGGCCACAGGCTGCCCGGTGCAGGCAGGCAAGGCTCAGCCCTGCTGGTCCTTTCAGCAGAAAGCACTAAAGCTTCTTACAGCCAGCAGATATATGTGTTAGTGAGCATGTGAAGAGCTAAAATAGGCTCCATGTTAATCTGGATGTTCGGACGGCTGCCAGCGTGCAGCGTGCCAGAGAGCAGAAACCTGCTCGGCCCATTCTGCAGTGACTTAATCCCATTACCTAATCATGCACAGCGTTTCTGCCCAGCTGTGTTTTTCCATCCCAGAGTCCAGGGCCCTGACGTGCCACACACAATTTGAACTCTCCTGCCATTCCTGCTCTCCCCTTCACAAGGAAAGTTGACCCAAGGCACAAAGACCAACCTGTGTCTAGAGCTGCCCTGCGGGGTTTTGCTGCTCTGCGGATGCAGGATGCAGGGGTGGTGTTTCGGGCGGGGTTGCTTTTGGAAACCTCTGCCGAGGCCCTCGAGGCTCGAGCAGGAACAACAAGCAGCCGTGTTGCTATGGTCAGGATGCTGCTGTTCGCCCATGGGGAGTGGGAGGGCTGAGCTTGTTCTCCACCCCCTCTCCTGGGGATGCTCAGGGTTGTGAGGGAAGTCGGGACAGCCGCCCCTCCCTCCCTGCAGTGCCAGCTTTCCCGAGTACACAGCGGCTGGGGCTTGCCCCTCCAGCAGCACAGCCAGGTATGTTTGTCTCTGTCCCATGGCCATGAGCTTTGTTTAATATTTAACATGGTTCATTAGCAATGCTTTACGTTTGAAAGCTCCACATTAACCGGAGCCAAACCGTACCATGTACACCACTGGGTGATGGGGCAGTGTGTGTGGCCTGTGTCCCTGGCATGGGGTCAATCCCTCCTCATCCTCTGATTTCCTCTCTGCACCTCAACATTTTAATTTTTCTTCGGTTTTTTTTTTTTTTTTTTTTTTTTTTTTTTTTAAGAACTTTACCACTTTGATCCCTGGAACAACAGTGGAGATTTTGCACAAAGATTCCAAGAATATCATCGAGCTGATCGTCAAAGCCTACAATGTAAGTGCATTTCAATACCACAGCTGCTGAAGTGAGAAGTGCTAAGAGCTTGGCCAGCTCAGCTCCCCCTGGTGAGCTCCACCCGGCTTTGCCTCCCTCCCCTGTCCTCTCCACACTGCTGGAGCTGGGATGTCCACCCTGGGGAGGCAAACAAGGTGTGTGGAGGACAAGAAGCATGGATACCCAAGAGAGCCTTTGGGACAGCAGAAATTTCACCTCATGCCTCTTGTGTACAGAATTACCCACAAAACACAGCCCCCATCTAAAACAGATCTCTCTCAGAGCACCCTACTAGTAGCTAAAATAGATTATTTCCTTGTTATCTGATGTTCAGAGGCCTCTCAAGGATGGGACCAGGTCCAGGTAAGGTCGCATCCTTGCATTGCTCTCTGTGCAGCCCACACTGGTTTTCAGCACCCTATGAGTATCACCATATTCCCAAAGGAGCCCTGCCTATGTGGCACTGCCAGTGCAGCCTGCCCTGGCACAGTGAGGAGGACAGCAAGGGACCTGGAGTTGTACTGCTGTACATGTCATCTATCTCCATGGAGATCAGGGCAGCAGATCAATTAGAAGCAGCTAAATTGCATGTTCATAGCATAGTTAGTGTCAACATTTGTGTTGACTTCTCCCTGAATTCTTATGGGTCAGGTCTTCATGATCCTGCAAGGACATTGCTGGGTGTTGGACATGGAGATCTGACCCCTTAACAGGTCAGCCCTCAGGTAGAGTTGTTCATCCATGGGACCTGTGGGCACTGCTTTTGATGGCTGCAAGCTCTTCTTGGTACTATGTTCATTAGTGCAGGGAGTCAGTAAGAACTTCTTTGAAGGAGTTTACACATCCAGAATCCATGTGGGGTTGTGGTGTACTTTGCATGATCCGTAAAGTTCTTCCTTCCTTCCTTTCCCCCAGCTCCTTGCAGTTAAAGCAGTATTTGGTTATGCCCTTGGGAAGAGTGCTTCCCAAAGCTTCACTCTCTGAGGAAGGCAGTGAACAGATAATGCTGCTAATGAGGCCCAGGAGATACTGCTAATCAAAAGCCCAGTTGTCCCAGTTTGTCCCCTTGAAGTAGGAAAGTCTTGTGGCTGAGATGCTTGGCTGGGGAGAAAGAAGTGAATATTTATTCCACGTTGACTTCGCATGTGGCCTCAGTGCCATCATGTGGAAATCTCCCTTTGCCTTGATTTTGCAGCTGTAAGATGCATCCATGCCTCTATTTCACCACCCCTGCAGCCTTTGCAGATCAATACAAGCTGATGAAAACCATTGGGAATCCTGTGGCTGCACCACTGCTCCCTCCTTCTCTTTGCTTGTGAGCTTCCCAGCACAGCTGGCCGGAAACACTTGGGCGCTTGACCACGGTGCCCCATGGAATGAGCTCTGTGGGTTCACTGAGACTGGGGTTAGTTTCCTGCCTGTTCAGCTGGGTGATGGGTGTGGGTGGCACCCCCAGGAGTGCTGCTGGGAGCTGGCAGCTCCTGCCTGTGCCATGGTCAGCCTGGGGCCACTGGAATCCTGGCACCCGCCCAGCCCGTCTCCTCTCGGTAGCTTTGTTATTTTCCTGAAATGATGGAGGAAATCCTCACTGAAGGAGATGGCTAAAATTCTATTTCCCAAATGGGAGTGAACTTTTTTTAATTTATTGTAAAGGAAAGTCTGAGCCTGGAGAAATCCTTCATCTGCAAACAAGGACTGTCTTCTCCTGTGAGGTGGCAGTGCTGATGCTCTGGATCTGGGCTCAGTCCCTCCCCTTCAGTGTTTTCCTCATCTCTGGTCCTCTGTCATCTGCTTCCCCTCACTGATGCACATGTCAGACTTGCTCAGGGCTTATGCTACCCTCAAGATCACTTTTCCCCATCTCTTCATCTTCCATCTCCCTTTTCATCTGCCCAGCATGCTCTCCCCTCTCCCTCATCCCACTGGGTGTGAAGCAAGAGAGAACAGGGACTGCTTTCTCCCTGCCCTTCCCCCAAATCTCAACATACCTGGGAGATGGAAAAACTCGTGGGACGCTGTGCCCAGACACAGGGCTGGGTTTGAACTGATGAGAGCAAAGGGGATGCTGCTTTAAGAAGCACTTTTCTAAACCAAATCCAGGCAGGTCATGGGAGTGTTTCTTGTTGCAACTACCAGCTGCCCTCAGTGGTGGCTGTGGTGTTGTCAGGAGACACTGGTGTGTAACAGTGCCAAGGGGCTGATAATAATGGCACTGCATTCAGGGTAACAGCAGGACTATACAGGGATAATAAGAGGATTTGCTATCTGTGTAGGAACATAAGATGAGCCTGTGCAAGGCCATACTGAGGCCTGGCCTGATGTCCTGTTTTCTGCCATGCTACTGATGGGATGCTCTGGGAAAGAAGACAGGGGAGCATATCAGTGTAGCAGCTAATTTCTACAGGATGATTTGGGCAGAGCAGTGTCCATAGATTAACTGGCAATTGGCACATGCAGAGTTCAGCCCACAGGCAATGGATGCTCTGTATGGTCCCATTTACCACCCCATGAACAGCTTCTCTGTTACAGTAGAGAGATGGGAATTATTCCTTTATTTCCTCAAGGACTGTTTAGATTCACTTGGCCAAAACTCATTTATTTCCTGTCCGTTTCTAGAAGCTTTGGCTCTTTGCTGGCATGTGAACCCTGCTTTTGTCATCACATGTACTGGCAAGAGGTCTGAATTAGCACTTTTCCTTAATCTGGCCTCTTTGGTGAGGGCTGGGGGACAAGGGGAAGAGGGATGGAGCTGGAAGCTGGCTTTGGATAATAAGCATATTTGTACAAAAAGCTCCATTTTGAAAAACTTTGTCGTTTTTGGACACCACTGGTATGAAAATCAGTTCCAGCCATTGGAAGAATTAAACAAAACAATGTCATTCTGAATTAATATTTATAAACTTCATTTTGTTCTGACTTAAAAAGTCTGTGTATGCAGCAGGGCAGAGGGTTGAGAAGCAGAAGAAAGGGGTTGAAGGACACCAAAACCTCACAGATGGAAAATGCTCTTCACTTTGAAAAGCTTTTTCAAAGAAAGAGATTTAACTTTTTCCCGTGGTGCTGTTTCCAGATGACACTTAGGAAAGGGTGCTTTTTGCTCAGCTTTTTCTTCTAGGAGGGAGAATACATTTTTCTGACCAGTTGGGTGAAATGAAGAAAGCAGGACAGAGTTAGTGCAGTTTCATGTCTTCTCTGTGCTGCACAACAGACATTGTAGGACAGCTGCCAGTGGAGAATCAGGCTTTGCACTTTGCTCAGGAGCTGGTTTATGGGGAGGAGAAGGTGCAGATGTGCACAGAAAGCTCTGACGTTCAATTCAGAGATATTCTGTTTGTGGTTGAGAAGGTTTTCTTCTTTTTCTTGTGCACCCATTTGTTTCCAGTACTGGCTGCAGTGTCCATTACACCCTGCAGGGGTGGTAGGCAGCTCCCTGTGAATCTAGTTGTGGTCATCAGAAATCTTCTGGGCTGGTTGAGTCAAACTCAAATGTCAATGTGTGTGCAGGGGTGATTTTTTTTCATGTAGGTGCAGAGGTGTCCTACCCACCCTCTGGAAACCCCAGGAGAAGAGACTAAAGCAGAAGAAACCCTTCTGTCTTTGGGAGCTTGATGGTTTGCTTTCCCATTGTGTTTCCAGAGTATCCGGTCCAAGGTGGAGCTCACAGTCTGGGACAGCCCTGAGGACATTGGCTTGACCTTCACTGCCACGTGCCAGGATGGGCTGTCCTATCCTGGGCTCAGGAAGTGTGGGGATCTCAAAATTGGAGACACGGTGAGTCTGCCTTTTAATCTGTCCCCTGGAGAGGCTCTTTCACCTGCTTCCCTCAGTTGATGAGTGGTCCTGGGCAATAAACCACAGTTTTGCTCATTTTCCTCTGCTTTCCTCATGATGATCTAGAAACCCACAGAGAGTGGCTCTGCTAGAAGTAGTTCTGGGTGGTGCAGGTCAGTCCAAGGTGAGCTGTGAGGAAAGAGGGAATACAGGCATCTTGTCTACAGTACTGAGCTAAAGGTCCTGATCAGGGCAATAGTCAAAAATGGACTTTTTTCCCTTAATCACAGATATTCACATCACACTCACCTGTGAAATTCCATGGGCAGCAACCCTCTTCTCCTGTGTTCAGGTCCTAGGTTATTGGATGGCAGCACAGACTGAAATAAATGCTAACATGGCATAATCCATCCTGTACTTTTTAAAAAGCAGTGAAGCTAAGCTCTGCTTGTTTAAATTGAGTATTGATGCAGATAAATGCATTGCTGGGCTTCAGGGCCAGGGCAGGAGGGCTCAGGTCAGTGGGGAACCTCCTCCCTTTCTTCAGACTTTTGCTGTCTGAGGCCATGGGTGTGGGTTCATTAGCAGCCTGATTGCCTTATTTGAGAAGAGTGACTCTGCAAACATACCAGAGCTCTCAGTGCTGTGGCATATAAAAATAGTTTGAAAGAGTCAACAGTAGCTGGAGTTTTACCCCACCAAATAAGGATCATGTGAGGTGTTAAAAAGAGAGGTGGTCTTGCTTTTTAAACTGAATTTACTGTGTCTTGGACAGGTGGGTAAGAGCAATCCCTGTAGCTCTTTGTTCCTACAGCAAAACTTGAACCCCCAAGGAAGCAGAGTCAATCTGGTGGTTGATCCTGGGCTCCCAGCTTTGGCAGGAGCAGGGGGATTGCTCCAGCTGCTGCAGCTTGTGCCATAAAGGGCCTGGCCATGAATGCAGCAGGGAGCTGGCACTGGCACTGCTCCATTTTAGGGGCATCCTGAGTGTCAAGGTGCCTGCACAGGCAGAGATGCCACAGGATTGTGGGGTCATGTACCTCCACCTGCTCTTTTCGTCTGCTTTCTGCCCTATTGCTTCCAGGAGATTTGACTCCTGCTAAGAAAGTTTCCCCAAAGAGGATCATGCTGGCTCTGGACCCTAATCTGCCAGGGTTTAGTCCTGGGGCTCTGGGTGTCAGCAGGTGAAAGGGAGCAGGATTACCCTGATCCCCTTAGCTTGCTTTCTGATCTCCTCCTCTGTAATTCGAGCTTCTAGCCTAATTGCTTCAGGCCTTGGGAATGGGAGGGGGTCAAGGGAGGTTTCCTGGGGGTGCAGCTATCCTGGAGGGGTGGCTGCTGTGTCCTCGTCTGCACATCACCCTTGACCTGTGGGACAGTGAAGGCAGTTAGAGCTTGAGGTGACCCACAAATGTCCCCAGAGAGAAAGCATTCCTTCCTGAGGCCTAGGAAAGGGTCTCATTTCCGTGGAGTAAGGTTAATCCCCCTTGCTAACTGGCAGCTCTGGGCAGTGCTGACCAGCCCTAACAAAGAGCAGGATTAAATCGGGGGCTAATCAAGCAACCAAAGTATGGTCTTGTTTTTCTCAAGGAGAAAATCCCTGACACTGGATTGTAGCAACATAAAACGAGTAAGGGTGTGATGTATAAGCATTTAATGATGTGTAGAACCCTTCTGAAGCCAGGCTTGATAGAAACATCCATTAAAAATGGCCTGTGAGCAGCATGCCAAAAGCTTGGGACTGTGGGGCTGATATGCGTTTCCACATGCAAATCAGGAGTCCCGTAAAACCTGCTAAATCCATGATCTTAAAGGCACCTTGAGTTGTTTGCTGTGCTGCTTAGATCTTTGATAGTGCTTGTTTTGAGAGAGTTTTCTATTTTTAATAGCATGAAAACTGGGTTGCTTGCTAGAGTTTTGCCCTGTTTATTTCACGGGAATAGGCAGTTCCTTCCCACTGCACAGAAACCAGTGGAGCCTGATGGGGAAAATTGCTGTGAATGGCCGACAACAGAGAGTTTTAAAATACTCTGGATGCCCAGCCCTTCATGGGACCGGCAGATGTTGGTGCTTTGAGCTGCAGGTGCCCTTGCTGGACGTGCAGTTGTTGGGGTTTTTTTGCACACCTGGGAGCGCAGCTCCGACGCGCTGAGCTGGGCCCTGTTCCATGGAATCGCTCCACGGATTTTCCCCAGGACATTTGCTCTCCCCTGCCGCGGAACACCGCTGGCGGCTGCTTTGGGGCCGTGCCTGTTACCTTACATCTCCCTCCAGGTGTCCTTCGAGGTGGCTGTGGAGGCGCGGAGCTGCCCTGCCGAGGACACGTCGCACAGCTTCACCATCAAGCCGGCCGGCTTCCGGGACACGCTGGAGGTGGCCGTGACCTACAGCTGCCTGTGCGGCTGCACCGGCCTGGCCGCGCCGGCCAGCGCCAAGTGCAGCGGCAACGGCACCTACGCCTGCGGGCTGTGCGAGTGCCAGCCCGGCTACCTGGGGGCCCGCTGCGAGTGCGAGGAGGGCGCCAGCGGCGAGCTGCACCACGCCAGGCTGTGCCGCGAGGCCGAGGGCAAGCCCCTGTGCAGCGGCCGAGGGGAGTGCAGCTGCAACCAGTGCCTCTGCTTCGAGAGCGAGTTCGGCAACATCTACGGGCCCTTCTGCGAGTGCGACGACTTCTCCTGCGCCAGGTACAAGGGAGTGCTCTGCTCAGGTAGGAGCCTGTCCTCCCTCGTGCCCTCCGTGTCGTGGCAGTGAGAAGGCTGCCCCAAAATGGGGAAGGTTGCCGGGCTGGAGTGTGCAGGGAATCTGCCCTGTTTCTGGAGGAGTCTGTGCTCCCTTTCTTTTCCTTATGAGAACAAGAAGGGAAAGCTTTAGAGGCATCCACAGTTAAGAAAAAAAATTGCATTGTCCTCATCAGGACTGGGTTTCCAGCACTGGAGTCAAAGGCTCTCTCCCTGCAGGTTTGTCTGCTGCCTGGGTCCCACGGAGATGAGCAGAGTCTTGGCTTTGGTGTTATTTTGATGTAACTAGGCACATCTCTTGCACACTGATGTATTTCCTTAGGAAAGAGTAAACCAGCACTGGCTTGAATCCTCTGAGGCTTTTTTGGTGTTTTCGTAGGTTGGATTTTTCCTACATGTGCCATCCTTCTTTGCCTAGGCAGAAACAATCTTCTTTTAAAGATGAAGTATTTAATGTAATCCCCTGGTGCGTCACAGGTGAAAGGAAAGATTGTGTTTCAGGCTGTTACTTATTAGAGAAAAGCTGTGTTAAAGATTCCTAAAGCTGTTTTATGTATGGATTTTTCTCCCACTGGGAAAACAAGTCATTCACTGGGAAAGCTGTAGCCAGTCAGCTTTGCTTAAGCAAAGGTAGAAGAGTTATTTAGCTGTGTTTGCTAAAATGGTTTTAAAACTTCATCAGTCCAAGGTCAAATAATTTACCTTGAACATAATTGCCTGGATTAGCCCTCGAACATAATTCCCTCGGTTGGATCAGGGCAAAGGGTTGTTCTTTAAAATTTGCCTGCTTTCAAGCGAGTAAAATATTTCTGTAGCTGAAAACCTTGGACAAAAATTCCAAACAAGTGTAAGCTTGGAAAAAATAGTTACTTTTCATGTTTTCTCCAGGGAAATGGTGGTTTTTTCCGCTGCTGTTTCTCTTGCCCTGCATATTTCAGAGTGGGGCAGTAAGCTTTGCTTGCAATTTTCTGACTGTTTGAGGTGATTGTATTGTTAGGCGGATAGAGGATGTTTGTGTTCATTTTCCTGTAGCCTGGCTAGTGATTTTGTCACTGCTGAAGATGAGGCAGGCAGTCCTCTGGGTTTGGAATTGCCCTGTAGACCCCTGCTGCAGAGCAATGGGAAAGGCCAGTTCCATCCTGACAGTGACTGCCCAGGTTGGGGGTCTGTGGGGCTCTCCCTGCTGATGCACGAGTGGAAAGATGGGTGAGCAAGCACAAAAAAGTGTTTGAAGGTAGATAGGGGGGAAAATTAAGCTCAATTGTGGGAGAAGTACTTAGGAGCACTACTGCCTGGGAGTTCTCTAGAAGACCACATTGCTTTGATAGCATCATCCCACCCAAAATGAGTATATTTAAAAGCAAGCAGGGCATCAATGCTATAAAGAGAGGTTCTAAGTTACTGGTGTAGCAGTTGCTGCAAGAGAAGGACACATCTCTGCTCAAATTTCCTTTCCAACAGGAGGGCTAGAGCTCTGCTGCTCCACAGGAAAGCAAGTTATGTATCTTCTGTTGCACCTGCTTGCCTCTATCCCTGTGGAGGATGTTTGGTGCTGGGAAGCAGGGCATAGCTGGCTTGGGATTTGCTGAAGATTTTTAAAGTAATTTAAAAGTCCTTTTTGTAGCTCTGAAAGAAAACAAAGGGTAGGCTGAGGCCAGGCAAGCTCTTTGCTTGAGGGATGGGATGGAGTCTGGCATGACTGCGTGAGGTGGTTTGTTGGCTTTTTCTTTCTTTCTTTTTCCATAAATTCTAGCAGTTGTGATACTAAATCTGAATTGTAGCAAGTGCTATGCCAGTGTCATAGCATTTTGAGGTGATTTTGTCAGGCCTAGAGGCTCGGGGCTTAGCAGCCCACCACAAGCATGTGTGGCAGGGCTGTGCCCAAAGCTGCCCCTAACAAACAGCCCTCTGCTACACAAACATCTGGGGGCTTCCAGCAGACCACGCTCTCTCCCCCTACAAATGGAGCCTTCTTAGGAAAGACCAGGTGTTTAGCTCAGCACTGAATGTCTGTCCACCAGCACATGTAGACTTGGAAGCCAGAAGAATTTGGGTGATGCCTTGGGAGGAGGTTGATTCTCAGGGCAGTTGCTGTGGTGGCTGATTGCTGTTTTTGTTCCTGCTAGGGGTGAAATGCCACCCTGCCCTCACTCTGTCTTTTCCTGGGCACAGTGTCTGTCCCTGAAAGGCTCTGTCATCCCTGTGCCTGTCACTCTGCGGGGAGTGCAGGGGGACACCAACAGGTTTTAGCTAATGCACAAACCAGAAAAGCAGAGTGTAGGGAGCTGTCATTTTGCTGCAGATTATTGTCTCTGTCCTTGCTTGGGAGTTTCTTGGCTTGGACCCATGAGGGAAACTCATCACTGCTGTCAAGGGTTTTATTTATACTCTTTGAATCCTCTGGTTGCATAGAAGGCAGTCACTGCCTCTCAGTGCATTTCTGATGACTGCCTGTACTTTGAACAGTGGAACCCAAGCTCAGGTTTAGCACACAGGCTGTGGTGTCCCCCATCAATGCATTTACACCTGCCCCAGCTGTTGAACAAGATGACACCATGAACCTGGAGTGCCCATCCCAGACAGAGCTGATGAGAAAACAGCCAGTCCAACCCCAGCGAGGTTTTGGGGAGCACCAGGAGGAGAGCACAGTTTTCTGAGCTGAGAAGTAAAAATCCACTCAGGCAAACTGCTTTGCACCTACATGGCTGTGGTTTATGGCATGCCTCAGCTCAGAGGCCCCACGAGCCCATCTCCACTCAGTGCAGGCATTTCTTCCTTTTATGATCTGAAGTAAAGCCATCCCCACTGAGTCACTGCCATGGCACAGGGATGGGTGGCATGTCATGCTCAGGCATCCTGTATTCCCAGCAAAAGCCACAGTGGGGTTGAAATACTCTGAAATGAACTTGTTTATTGTCTCTTGGGATTTGGTCCTTTGGCTAGAAAAAAAATTAATTCCTGGGTCCATTTATAAATATTGGTGCCTCATTTTGTCAGCATTTGAGAGGACAGATGGCTGCAGACAGTGCAGCTTATGGCTCCAGTCCTTTTGTAGTACCCATCATGAAGTGGAGAAGCAGATTTTGGGTAAGAAAGAATCTAAAGAACCTGCAAGACTTAATTCCTGTTAGTGGGAGGTTTAACATGCCTCCTGCATCTGTGAGGGAAGTGGGAAAAGGGAGTAATTTATAATGTGGAGTAAATGTTCATTCAAGTTGCATCCAACTCAGAATCAATGTCACTTAGTCATGAATAAGTGGCATTTGTTTTGCTGCTCCCCAAGTCCAGTTAACAGCTCTGGAGTAGCTGTTTCAAACCATTAATCCAACTTCTGGGGGGGCCGTGGGGGGTGGGTTGCACAAGAGTTCTGTTCTTACAAAAGAAATGCAGCTGGGTTATCTGCAGCACTGTGCTCTGACAAAGCAGGCAGAGGCTTCCCAAACCCTCAAATGCTTTACTCCCACTTTTTCTTTGGGTGGAGAGGTTGTCTTTTTGCATTGAGATCTCCGACACATCACTCTGTCCCCTCTAGTCTGAAATGTGGGGGGCTGTGGGAGAGGGGCAGAAAGCCCTCCTGCCTGCAGCTGGGCTGGGGAAGGGGCAGCTGGCTGCACAGCCCACAGGCTTTTGAACTCCTTGGCTGCCTGCCAGGCAGTTTGACAAAGGAGGAAACATCTCTGCCCTAATTGCATTCCTGAAGGTCCCATAAAACTAGGTGGCAGGAGGGAGGAGAGGCCCCAGTAAGGGCATCACACATTTGCCTCTAATGAAGGAAGGCTGGCTTGTTGGAGGCCAAGCTTCATTCGCTTCAGTTGCTCCAGACCTATTTTTTCTTGGATGGGGGGACACAGAGTAATATGGCATCATATAGGTCTCTGAAGAAATTTTCCCTTACTCACCACTGCTGTTCCCCAGCTCCTCGTGTAAGTGTCATTTGTGTGCTCTTCAGCCCAGGACTCTGGTTGTGCACAGGCACATCACTAATTACAGAGGAGCACTCATGATGCTGCAGCCATTCCTCCTCCTAAAACACTAAAGATCTCATCCTGAAAATCCATACTGCTTGAGCAGCATGGCAGCTATTGATGGTGGTCCAGCTTTGGGGGATCAGGTCTTTTGTGGCTTCTCTTCTTCATTTTTTTTAGAACTGGACAATAAATTAGATTTATAAACAGTTTTGCATCTGTAAATGAAGCCCTTCAGTGTCTCTCTAGCTAGTAAGCAGCTGTGAGCATCTGAAGTTGTTAAGGTGACTAAAGGTCAGGGCTGGCTAAAGCACAGCACGATGGGGATGCCTTGGAGCACAGGAGCTGGTCTGGCTTCCCTTACCAGCACAGGGCTTCCAGTGACACAGAAAAGTCAGATCAGCAACAGAGCATCGGGTGTCAAGTCTGCAAGTACACGCAAGAGTCAGAATCACTTCTGAGATGGGGTGTGGGAAGAGACAGCTCATTGAAAATTTGGGGTTTATTTTGCAGAGAATAGCCAAGCTGACATGCAATGCAACTCCAGCTGCCCTGCCGAAACCACTTCAAAAACTGAGTTCATTCAAGTTCTCAGTATTTACTTCTGAATGCTTCCTCTCTTGGTTTTAGTAAATCAGGAAGCTCAGGGAGGTTTTAGCCTGTACAAAGGCCCAGGGAAGATAAGGCTTTTTTATTTTGTTTTGTTTTAACACAGCCTCAAATTAGAAACCTCACTCATGCTTTTACAATTTGTTTTCACTGTACCCTGTCCATAACACATTTAACAGCCAGTGGGATGATGGCTCAGTGCCAGTGCCCCAGTTTCTGGTCCTGCATTAGATCCTCGTGCTTTGAGAGTAGCACTTGGGTTTGATTCCCCCGCTGGTATCTCCACCCTGGGGATTTGGAAGGGATCTGTTACTATACAAATCTGTTACTATACAAATCACTGCCCATGGACACATCATCTGGAAATAGACTTCCTTCCATGTGTACTTTTATAGTTACTATTCACCTACCCAGTGGTGAATAAAACTACCATCCTGGGTGGTAATAATAACTGCCTCTTGGATGGAGGATGCTGGTATGCATCTGAAAGCTCAGATGTGAGAATAAAGGTGATGCACACCTTTCAGACACACAACAGCATTTTATTTTTGATCTTAATTTTCTTCATTCCTAATGTGTAAATTTTTACCAGAAGCTGCTGTTAAGAAAGAAATGGGTAGTATTTGACTTATTAACCTCTGAGGTGCAGGTGATGTTTGAGTGTGGTTTGGGGAGGAAGGAGAGCTTCTTTTGTGCCCACAGTGCTGCGGGTGGGGTGGCTTTTGACAAACATACCCCCGCCAGCAGGGAAGAGGGTGGCCTGTGGCGGAAAGAAGAGAGGGAACAGAACCTAAACCACATCTGCAATGTTTCCTTTTAAGTTACGTCAAGTCTTGCTATCTGTAGGTTTTTCTGAGCACTGCTTAGTAAAAGAGAACCTGAAGGGGAAAGACAAAAGGACCATATAAATATAGAAGTTAAAAATAATCCTTTGGCTGTTGCTAAGTGCCAGTGCAGTTGTGAGCCAGGGATATGCAGCTCTGTCTCTGGGGCAGCTGCCCCGCAGGTCAATCCCTCTCTGCTTCCCATGTGGGAGGAGGATGGGGAGCACACATCTACCAGCATATTTGAGGCTTATTTTGGTGACAGAGGATGCAGTGTCCACTCGGGTCACTGTGCTGTAACCTCACAGTACCAGTTGCTTTGTGACTAGTCCCAGTCATTTGCAGCAGGTTGGGGGCTCAGGGGTCAGTGGCTGCCTGTGCTGTTGGGTGCAGAGCATGGGAGCGTGGTTTGGTGTGGGCAGAACCAAGTAAAGTCCTCTGGAACAAAACCCTCTATCATTAGGGTGTTGTAGCACTGTGAATGCCCCTTTTCCCACCACAGAGCAGGGTAGGAGACAGGGAGCTGAAGACAAGCAGAGTCTGGGCTGGAAGACACAGCAGTCTGTGTATGTTGTCACACTGTGTGGGGCACAGGGTGCTCTTGGCTCCTTGGCAGCCCACAAACCTGGTTTCAGGCACCTTGGGGTCTCTTACAGGCTCTACAGTGCCACCCACTTGCAGAGCCCAGGGGACCTTATGCCCAGAACAGACAGCAAGGAGATGGCACTGCTGTAGCATCTCTCTTACAATGTGGTCAAAACTCAGTCAGACTGCATGTTTATCTTTGAGCTTCCTAAAGACTTCTCTCCTTGGTGCATTCCCATTTGGCCTTTGCTTTTATCACCTGCAGGAGCTGCTCAGCCAAAGGTCCTGTTCTGAGATGTCTGTGAACCAGAGAATAAATTGATAAAACAAAATAATCCCCCAAGTAAGAAGGAAAAATAAACCTCTGACTTGCTGTGTCCCATAGCTGTGAGGAGCTGAGACCAGAGCACCTGGTGTCACTACTAGGTGGGCATCCCCTCTCCAGCTTACATCCCTCCTCCATCTGTGAAATAGTTTGGCTCCAGTAAGAATAGACTACAAACATTTAATAAGGAACAAATCAAATGGGGCACCTCTGCTGTCTTCTTCCTTTTCTGGGTTAAACTGCAAAGCTGTTCTGCTCTCATCACATGGACTGCTGTAAAGAAATGGAAGGTTTAGGTCAGCTCCATTTATTCCAGTCCAGTGGGTCAGCTTAAAAAAAAGAGTAAGGACCAGGTCAGCTGGAGCAGGCAAGGCTGAGGACTGTGGTGAGGAAGAGCAGTCAACTGAATCCACCTTCATCCTGCTTGGACTGATGCCACTCTTGCCCTGCTTGCAAGCTCCCTGCAGATGCTGTTTGGCTGTGTGTCCAGTGTCATTTGGCTGCACAATGTCTAAGTCCCAAATCAAGAAAAATGCCTTCCTTTTTTCTGCTTGCCCTCCTGTAGAGCGTGGGGCTACAATGCTGTTTCAACATTTTGGAGCAGCAGAACATGATTACTCAAGTAGTGATTTAGAAAACATTTCCACAGGTGAGGAAGGAACTGTGGAGGCGCCTGCTGCTGCTGACACACGTGGGATGTTGGCTTTCAGGCCTTGTTCTGGCAACAAGAGCTGGTGTCTGAGCCTTGGGGTCATCCCGGGCTGCTTCCCGTGGTGCCTTGGGTCTGGCCATGCTTTGCTTTTTTCAGACAGCAGTGAGCTCTGAGAGCAACACTTGAAACCTCTCAGCCTTCAGTGTGGAGTGTCATTGAGAAAGTCTGGTCTTCATACAGTGTGAAGAGGAGCAGAAGCTACAGGGACGTGTCTGGGACACGCTTACCTAACGCTGTGGGCAGCCTGCAGTGCTCTGTGCTTGCATCGTGTGCTTGCTGAGCCAGGGTGGCACCTTGTGTGCAGGGAAGGCTTATCTGAGGGCAGGGACACCCAGCCCTGAGCTCCCAGATGATTTGAAAGGCTGTAGAGAGATTCCACCCCAGAGTTGTGTGAGTGGCTGGCTGGCAGTAGCATTTCTTTGTAGAAGTGTTTGATTTCAGCTTGTAGGCAAAGGGCTCCTGAGCATTAGCCAGGACCAAATTCGGCAGGGTGTCCCCTGGTGTCCTGAGTGTGCCCATCTCCAGGAGCTGTGGCTCACAGTCCCGATGCAGAGAGGGGCTGAGAGCCACGTGGAAGGTGTTTGCATTCCAAATTTCATCTTCAGGAAGTCTGGCACACAGTTCCTCAGTGGCCTTTTGGAGGAGCATGGGGCTGACTCAGTGCATGTGTTTACTGACATGTCCAGTCCTTGGGCAGCTCCTGAAACCGCTTCCTCCCAGGGCATCGTTTCCATCCTTCCCCAATCTCTCTTCTAATCTTCTTCTTCCTCTCCCAATTTATTTTTTTCCCCTTTAACCTGGTTTCTCTTCTCTTTTCAGTTTAATATTGAGTCATGTGCCCCTCCACGAGCCTGTGCCTCCCCATCCTGCTCCATGCCTGTTCAAAAGGCTGAAGATCCCAGAGTTCAGATGGCCAAACAGCATGGGGTGACCCTTGTGTGCTGGCTGTGACCTGTGAAAGCATGGCCAGTGCTTGTAGCTGCCGTGTAAAAATGCCTGGTCCCCTCTCTAATTGCACTGCTAATGACCCTCGTGCTGTGCTTCAGGTCAGAGGTGGCTGCAGGTCAGTGCAGGTGGATGGTTCTTGGCTAGAATGCTCTGTGCCCCATGGATATGCTCCTCTAGATTTCTTTCACAGCAATTAAATGCAGTATTTCTTATTACACCACCAGGCATTAGCATTGCGTTGTAACCTGTTAAATATTATTGATTGTTGTGGAGTTGGACTCTGCGGTCCTTATGGGTCCCTTCCAACCTGAGATATTTGATGGATTGGATGGATTTCTCACAGGAGCACAAATGATGATTCCATTTGTGTTAGTGCTTAGTGCTGTGTTTATTCCTTTTGTTCTTTGGTTTTCCTGGCAGCAGGCATCCCCTGCCTGCCCCACCTTGCTCACACCAGGGGTTTGTGTTGGCTTTTCACTGAAGCAGCGGCTGGGTTGGACATTGTCTCCCCAGCGTACTGAGTACTGCTCTCCCAGAGTCTCTATTCCTGGCACGACAGGGCAAAGCTGCCCTTTGTCACCCCTCCTTTCTCCCTGCCCAGGCTCTTGTGCTGTCCAAGCCTTGCCGCTCTCCCCAGCTCTGGCAGCAGCTCCTGGAGGGCCAGCCCGCACAGAGCGCCGCTGTTCTGCCTCCTTTCACCGCAGTTTCTCCTTGTCCCTGGGCAGACCTTCAGCCAGTGCGAATGCATGCTAATGAGGCACTAAATGCCCCGGCAGAATTAAAGAATACAGGAGTGACGGCTTTGACATCTTTGTGGGAGCAGAGCTCCTCTTTGGGGCTCTGCTCTTAAAGTGGCACCACGTGTGGCTTGCAACCCGAGGTGGCATCTGAAGATTCATGGACATACCCAAACCCCCTGTCCTGTGCAGCTGCCCCCTCCCAAGGCTGAAAACCTCATAGAAAGCTCAAAAAAACCCAGGATGAACTCAGAAAATAAAGCTCAGATGGTCTTAGAACAAAGTCTCTTTAAATGCTCTGCTGGCAGCATCTCAGTGAGTTTGGTGTCTGAATTTGGTCTCTCTGGTGATAGTCATTGACAAAAATGCACATTTGGAAATGGATGTTGTATTTGGGGCTTAAAGGCAGATGAAAGCCTCAGACCAGCAGGTGAGTGGAATTCTGGGTCTCTGCGTTTCTTGTTGGCATGCATTGACAACCTGTGAATTTTGCTCAGTTTCATTTAAAAAATTGAGCTTAAGTAATTGACCTGAAAGGGAAGCACAGAACAGCCTGTGTATTCATTCTTTCTCCTTTTTTTTCCCCTTTGCCTTATTTTGAGTGATACTCTGCCTTTTTCCAGGTATTTTGTTAAGAGAGAAATCTGTTACAAAACCATGGAGCTTTGGTGAGCTTGCACCAAATGATGTGTTTGCATCCAAACACAGCACTGGGCAAGGCTCCTAAGGCACTGCATTTTGCAGAGCAAGAATCTCTCTCTACTCCAGAGCTCACTCCTCTCAACAAAGTCCAGCAGAAAGGACATTCAACCCACTTGTGCTTCAGCAGGATGGGAATTAAACTGCTTTTTATTTGAAGGATGGACCTGAACTGTAGAATTTGACCCTGGAGATTAGGGATTTGGGATCATGCAGCTTTGTTTTTGGAGACAGGTTTTAGGTTTTTTCAGCAGGATGGGAATTAAACTGCTTTTTATTTGAAGGATGGACCTGAACTGTAGAATTTGACCCTGGAGATTAGGGATTTGGGATCATGCAGCTTTGTTTTTGGAGACAGGTTTTATTTTAAGAACATATCTGGAGGTTTTTTGGTAGGAGTCAGCTCAGGGGTCAGAGTGGGAGGATGAAGCTTATCCTCCCTGGAGGCATCATGTGTTGGTGGAAGGGTTGCAACACTACAGCTTCTCTCAAGCCCTTTCTATGCCTTTAGCAACTGCATGGTTGCCATATGTCCCCTTGTGTTTCCAAATCTTCCAGAGCCTTCACGGGACTAAAGCTGAAGTGCAGAGTTGTATGAGCAGAGCTGGGCAGAGACAGGACAGGGAAGTTTGTAAGGGGGGAGAAGCTCCTGGCCCTGACCCATGGGTATTGGTGGTATCTGGGCAGGATTGGGAGGGCCAAGTGGAAAATGGGGTTTTTTTTCAAGCAGTTTTATTTGTCAGGCTTTTTGGAGAGAAGGGAAACAAATGGAGAGATCTGCATTTAGGGGGGTTTAATCTGTGAGCAAGTCTGTGAGGGGCTGGAGAGAGGAGCACTGCTGGGGGAGAGGTGTTGCTGTGTGCCATGAGAGACCCAAAGAACACCTGCATGTGAACAGATGGAGGTTGATAGGAAGGGGCAGTGGCCCTTTTTGAGTTAGAGGTCTGGAGGGAGACAGTATGGGCAAAAAAAGGATTCACACACACCACCCTCTTCTGATCTGGCTTAAGGAATAATATGAGTTGTTGGCAGTTCCAGAGTGCCCTCCATGTCAGGTGCTTAGGGGAGTGTCAAAGCCAAGGCTGAGCACGTGCCCAGAGTGGTGGGATGGTATGTGGGCCCATGGCTCAAAGGAGAACAGCACATCCATCCCAACTGCCCCCACTCAGGATGTGCCTCTGGGAGGATCTGGCACCAGCCCTTGCCCCATAGCTCTCCCTGTATCAGTAACAGAGTTGGCAGCAGGACCTGAAAGCTCCAATTCCCAGCCCTGGGTCTCCGTCCAAAAGGCCACATGTGGCAGGCTTGGCTGAGGAGCTAATGTAAGTAGAAGTCAAGGATTTGTGGAGTGCTGGGCTTACTTGGGAGAAAAAAAAAAAAAAAAAAAAGAGGAAGGTTTTATTTTAAGAAATGCAGCTTTAGATCTCTTTCAGGAAATGACTTCTCACTGCCCGTTTTGGCTTTCTGATGGATCATCAGCTGTATCTCGTGGTTGCATTTCAGCTCCACTTCTTGAGCAGAGAGAAGGAAAATGAGGAAAGGCTGGCCAGGGCTGCCACAGGAAATCCGCCTGCCCCGGATAGCCTTCAGCTGCCTTCATGAAACAGCAGTTTCCAAAAGCATGTCTTCCATGTCCAGTTGTCATTGAACCCAGAAATTCCCAAGTGAGTGGGAAACTGGAGTGCTGAGGGGGTTTTGTAACGGCAGTGCTGCACTGTGGGGGATGCTGGCAGTAATCCCAGCTGGTGATGGGACTTGTGGTACCCATGGCTGAATTAGCAGCTCGAGCCTGCATTTATTCCTTCACCTTTTGTTTCATTAGTCTGCATCTCCAGTGCTGTTTTTGAAGGTGGTTGAGCCCAGTGCTGGGACTGAAATCTTGGTTAAACCCATATGCTTCAGGATAGAAATATGCATTGCAATGGGAAGATGCACAGGTCCATGGTGTCTGGTGTAAATAACATTCAGAAAAGCACAATTTACTTCTTACTAACCTCTTGGTGTTTGTTTTGCTTCTTCATATTTCATTGTGGATAAGTGAGTGTGGGCAAGCTCTCCTGGTGTGAGTGGAGGCAGTCGGATGAGTTTCAGGTTACGCAGAAACCTTGGACCCTTGGCGTTTGTCTGTCTGTGTTTATGTAGTGGCCTCCTTAGCACAAGGAGGTTGTTATGTTCGGTGGGCTCCAGGGGTTGGGGATGCTCCTGCCAACCTGCCACCCTTGTTTTCCTGCTGGGCTGGCATGACCCAGGGGGGTGGATCCTAAACCATCCCTGCTGTTTAAATTTCTGGAGCTCTCTCCGGTCCCCGCGGGTGCCGACCATCTGGCAGTGCTGTGGGCCTGAGCTGGGCTGTGGGCAAGCTGCCTGGCCTGGCCTGGCCTCTTGATCTGCAACACCGGCTGCTTTCAGCCATGGAAAGAAATTATTAGGGAAGCTGATGATTTATTTGCCTAAGCAGGAACTGTGTCTTACCCTAGCCCTTTCCTAAATGAAAAGCTCTATGTTTTCTAAGTGTTCCAAGGCTTTTCTGCTGCCCTTCTTCCTCCCACTCAAAATGTGCTGTTCACAGAGCCTCTCCCCCAGACATTGAGCACTTTTGCTGAGAGATTGGCTGCTCTGGTACAAAACTGGTGCTCAAGCAGTGCCCTGTGTCAGTAGGGTTTGA
The DNA here is from genome assembly GCA_013397155.1 of Irena cyanogastra. Taxonomy (NCBI): domain Eukaryota; kingdom Metazoa; phylum Chordata; class Aves; order Passeriformes; family Irenidae; genus Irena; species Irena cyanogastra. The sequence goes on along the minus strand of VWZV01004173.1, from coordinate 15,102 downwards.
CTTCTCCCATAAGCAGATTTTTTGATCCATGGTTGTGGACCCCTTCTTCACTGGGGCTGTCTGGGTGAAGAAGCATCCAGGGCTTGTTAAAGATTTGACACTGGAGAATGTGTCAATTGCTTGCCATAACTTACTTCTCTTAGTTGTTTTTCCTGTGGGTTTTTTTCTATTTCAGATTAGTTGTTCAAGTAACCAAAAATGACAAAAGCACAGCCTTTTGGAGATTGTGACCCAAAGTCTGGATGTGAGCACAGCGGCACAAAAATAAATGGCTTGATTTAATGGGAACAAAATACAGTATGATCTTTCTCCTCAGGAGTAATCAGAAACCACTGAACTGGCTTAAAAATCATGACTTGTTTTTCTTGTATGTTAGGCACATCAGTTTAATGTTCTAAAAGATGGGGGGAAAAAGGAGTGTTGAGTGAGGCTCGTTTTCAAACCTTTTCTACCTCTCCATAAAAGCTAGGATCATGTCTTTTCTTTCAAAAGAAAGCTGGTATTTTTTGCATGACTTTGTCATCCCTTGAAGTGGGAGGCTTTAGGAAAACCACCTTCTGTGAAAAGCCCCAGTGACAGAGCTTTTAGTGCACTGAGTTTCAGACCTCTTGGTTCCTAAAAGGCACACAGTTATCAGGGAGGGCAGAGGGGCTGTCCTGCTGAGCAGGGTCACAGCCTGCTGTCAGGAAGCCTGGGATGAAATCAGGGTCAGAGGCTGGAAGCTTCTGCCAGAAGCTTCGGGAATGACCCTGCTTAGGAACAAGGAGAGCAATGCTGGTGTGGAGGTGCCAAGCTGGGTTTGTGCGGTGCCGTGCTGAGGGCAGGGAGGATTTGGGCTGTGGCTGCTGTCCTGGGGGCAGCTGGAGTGAAATGAGGATGGTTGGATGTCCTGGCAAAAGCTGCCTGGGTGACAGCGAGATGTGCAGCCCAGCCGGGGCACAGCAGTGGGGTGGGGATGTGTTTTGGGATGGGGAGAGGTGGAAGCACCAGCTGGGCTGTGGTGTCAGCTCACCCTGGTGGTGTCCTTGGGAGCTCTGCACCTCATGGCTCCTGCCCGGATGGATCCCAGACTAGTAAAGCTCAGTCTGGGGACTGCTCTCCCTCCACAAAGGCATTGCTTTCCTCTGCACACCCTCTCAGCAGGTTGCTGCAGCCTCCTGACATGTGTTTTGTGTTAGCCCCCTGCCCCCCTACAAAGGCCAGGAGCTGACTGGAAAGAATGTTATCAAATTCAGGGGGAGCATTTCATTTCCTAGTTAGATCTGGAGCTTTTAAACTTTTAAGCTTCTCTCATTTCAAATATTGGAACAGAAGAAAACATCTCTTATTATGTTTGGAGAACATAATTGATGTATTTTGGCTTCACAAACCAGCTTTAACAGAGAATGTACAAACTTAAAGGGTTCAAGGGGGTTAAAGTCCAGGGTGATGTCCTACACCACGAGACTGCTGCTGGTGCAGAGGTGTCTTGAAACACACCCTCCTTGAGACCACATTGCCGTGGAAATGAAACTGGGAAGTGAAACTGGGTTCATCATGGGCACGGTGGTGGAAGGTTTCCTGCAGGCACGATGGCACAGAGGCTGCTTAGCCACATCAGCACTGAGTGTGACTGTGGGAGAGCTGGGACTGGGAATGAGCAGCATGCTGTGCTGCAACATGTGAGTACTGGGTAACACTCTGCAACCCACAGGGTCACTGTCACCAAAGGCCTCACTGCCACGTTGCCTCGGGACTCCTCTCAGTTTGTGTCCCAAGCGAGAGGGTGGAGTGTATTCCCACCTCTGGTGTTCCAGGTGGATGTTGAGAAGTGGGATGACTCTTACTGTGCCCATATGAAAAACAGATGTTTATCATTCACTGAGTTTCTCCAGTCTTCATGCCGTGTGGGAGATGGATGGCACCAGAAGTGTAGCTCATGGTGCTTACAGGAGTGGCCACTCTTTCAAGCTGATGGAAGCAGTGAAGACTGTGACATCTTTGCCATTGAAGGTCAGGATGGAAATTCCTGCTCTTGGCACAGTGACCATGATGAGCTTCAGCCAGTGACTTCTTGCACACTGTGCAAGCCAGTGTGGCCAAGACAGGAAGCACATGTCAACGTGTTTTGACATTTTAAGCTCACACCCCACACTTAGTCACCCTCATACAGAATGGCTTTTTCTTCATCCCCGTCAATAAACAAAACCACATCCTTTAAGATGCTGTTTCTTAAGTTTCCAATCACAATGGTTTAATAGGATGTGTTATTTGCAAATGGCCATTTCCCTTCCCCAGGACAGTAATTTCAGGCTCCACCTCCAGCCTGCCAGGGGCTGGAAGGGATGTGCAGCCTTTCTAGCCTCCTATGACCTAGCCCTGATGCCTTTAAAAACTGAACCATTTTATGGTCCAGAGAGAGATTTCCTCTGGAGTCACATCTTGTGCTGCCTTCTGTGGTGTCCTAGGAGAGCTGAGGGGTGATATGAATACCATCAGCTTGCTTCTCTTGGCCCTCACAATTCAAATTCAAGCCTGAGCACATTTACTAATCGCCAGCTGCTTTAGATTCCTTGAAATAGTGCCATTTAACAAAACCATAGTTTATAGCTAGTTTGGACATTTGCATTGCCATGGAGGTGCCAAACCTGCTATGTGTGAGAGCCCAATCACCTGAACTAATTGTGAATAAAAGCCAGACACCCCATTTGGTTTGCTTGTCAAGTGGTGGCCCTGGTAGTCCCCCACGCTTCAGCTGCCCCCCAAACAGCAGCAGCTGTGGATGTAGCTGAGCCCATGGGCTCAAACCCAGAGCTTTCTGTCTGGGGAAAGGGCAAGGCTGGTCATTGTGAAGGCAAGCAGAGCAAGGGATTTTAATCTTTATCAGATGTAGGCACAGGAGGAGGTCACCTCTAGAGATCTTGTAAACATAATCTCCTTTGTCCAGTAATGTTTGAATATGCAGGCTGGATCCAAAGCAAACGGTGGGAGTGCAGAAGAGGCTGTAGAAGGACAGCTTGCGATGTGCTGGGATATATGAGATGCCTAGTAAAACAGAAGGTGCTCCTGTGACTTTTGGCAAGGGATATAGCTTGGCATTCCACAGCCTCTGGTAATCTTGGCACACAGTGGGAGAGGCAGGGAGATCCGCAGGTTTGTGTCGGGGAAAGGAGAGTGTATATAATTTATCATGTCTGGGGTGCTCGAGGCTCTTTCCAGTGGAAAAGCTGAGCTGTAATTAGGTTGCTGATGAGCCTTGTATACAGACCCTTCAGCTCTATAAACTATGCCTCCAAAGGCATCCCTTCTCTTAGGGACTGGCCACAGAAGAACTGGAGCAGTCTCCAGCAGATGGATGCCTCTCTGAAACCAGCTGCTCAGTGGACAGCCACTCCACTTAGTGTCACTGACAGCCTTGGAGCCTGTTGAATTTCTCAGATCTTCACTAAACCCCGTAGCTCCAAGGGGATGCTTCAGTGGAGGAGAGTCTTTACTGGATTGGTTTCTTCATCCATTTCTGCTGTGAGCTGCCCTGAGCTACTCCCTGGGTGAAGAGGACTCAGCTGGTCCCAGCAACCTTCATGGCTCTGGCTGGGACACAGAGGCCTTGTTTGGACACAGAAAACAGTGCTTGTTGATACTTTTTTTTTCACGGTTTTAAGAGAACTTCCTAAGTAAAACTCTTAAGAAAGGGAAGGAAATCCTTTATGAGGTGGGTGACCTACTAGGCTTTTTGCTGCTAATCGCTGGGCTCAAAACCAGCAAGGAAGCACTACTCTATTCCCATCTTAGTATCCCTTGATGTAGGCAGAGAAAGAAGAGATTATTTAATAAAAAGCAGAAAGGGGGAGGTGCCCATTTGTCTTGAGCAACTACAGAGGGAAGCTGGAAGAGCAGGGAGTTTGTATTTATTGCTGCTGAATGTTGATATTAATTTGATATTTAAGTGTTTCCCATCAGCATCTGTTTGTTGCCCTGCCAAGTAAGGTCTCTCTGGCAGCTCTTCCTGCTGGGCTGCTGGTCCCTCCCAACCACGGCACCCATGGGTGGCCCCGAGTTCTGCTGACACCTCTCCCCTGCTGTCACCTTCAGGTCACGGGGAGTGTCACTGCGGGGAGTGCAAGTGCCACGCCGGGTACATCGGGGACAACTGCAACTGCTCCACGGAGATGGACAGCTGTGTCTCCAGTGATGGGCAGATGTGCAGCGGCCGGGGCGCCTGCGTCTGCGGGAAGTGTCAGTGCACCGAGCCAGGGGCTTTCGGAGAGACCTGTGAGAAGTGTCCCACCTGCCCAGGTGTCTGCAGCACTAAAAGGTACTCACAGGCAGTTCAGGGGGGATTTCTCACTGGTGGGAAGGGCAGCGCTTTGGTTCCTGGGAGACTTTTCAGCTAAGGCATTACTTCTGCTTTGTTAAATGTGTGAGCAGCCCCAAGCAAGCCTACTGCTGCTAGGAGCCCATGCCATACAACCTGACAGTATCCCAGGTAGAGCAGCAACAAGTCTTGTTGCCTTAGTGCTCACAGAGATTCATGTCCCTGTTCATTTCCAGTGCTGTCTCACTCTGCAGGAAAGGCTGGTGACCCCAGTTTTGCTGCACTCTCAGCTGCAGATGTCTGGGTGCAGAGAGCTGTGAGCTGCAGAGGAGGGGAGGACTGGAATCAGAATCACTGCCCCTGCCTCACAGTGATGAAGGTGCCTCAGGTATCAGCCTCAGATTAGCATGGAGCAGCAGGCAGGATGGATTTTGCAGTAGCAAACAGACCCCAAACCTACCAGCTACTTTGCACCTTCATTGAATCCTAAAATAAATCCATCCTTGCGATGGAGATGCCTGGCCCTGAAGCTGCTCCTCCCTTGTAGTGCAGATGTGCAGCCTCTAGACCAGCACCCAGGGAGTCCCTTCCCAAGGGCTGAATCCCTATGTTCATGCAGTTCCTGACATGTGCTTAATCTCCCCCTCTGTGTGTGTTCCTGCAGGGATTGTATTGAATGCAAGCTATTTAACTCAGGAAGACTGGCTGATAACCAAACCTGCCAAAAGCACTGCAAGGATGAGATCATCACCACTGTGGATGTTCTTGGTAAGTTGGCAGCAGCAGGACTGCAGGTGGTGGGAGCTGGTGGCTGTGGCATTGAACTGTTCTTAACCAGACTAAAACATTTCTGTAAAGAAAGCTTCAGGGAACACCTGGTATTTAGAAATGTGTGTGTATAGGCAGTATGTATATGTGTGTGTGGTATGTGATGCTCTCTCTGGGCCGTAATCCATACTGAAGTAAAAAATTCTTTGATTTTAAATAACATTTAACCACTACTGCCAGTGCAGGGAGCAAAGAGAGTGGGGTGAGGTCACATGAGACAGATAAGTCATGAGAGAGTGCAAATCACCCAAGAAAAGGCATTTTCTAATCTTCTGAGGTTTCATCTTGGAAGAAGTGAGCTTGTAAGAGAAAGCAAAGCTGTTTTGAAAGTGAGTTCTGCTTTGGTTGAACTGACTGCTACAAGTCCCCCTGGCAATCTCCTGCCCTTTGTGTCCTCTTCTAGAGGTCACCCCACATGTGCAACTCTCCGCAGGTGACTTTTTCTCTGCTCTTTTCAAGATGTGTTCTGGGAGTCTCTGGTTGCTGTTTAGGGGAGTAGAGGGCATCCAGACTTGTGATTTAATCACAGTCCTGACCTTGGCCTTAGCAATATCTCTTGGAGGTAGGGATGGAGATCAAGCAGGGATAAGTTACTGTCTGCATCTGGAATTTCCTCCTCTCCCTTAGTTTATAGAGGTGGGAGTCCCACACCTTGCTCAGCCTTTCACTAACTTCCTCCTAAACTGTCTGCAGGTGATGTTTTTCCCATTGACTCCTCTCACGTCCAGTGCTCTGCTTTTAAATTACGACCAGTGGAGTTTCCTACCCTTCCCTTTGGGACACTTGCTCTCATTCTCTCCATTCACTGTGCAGTTTAGCAGGGAGTGCACCAGCACCCTGCGAGAGGTTTGGAAGCTGAAAACACTCAAAGCCCCTTTCTAGTGCCTGTCTGGCCAGCAAATATTGGGAATCAAAGCTCATCCCTCCTGCCTGGTTAGCATACTATGCCAAAGTCAGCTTTTGTTCTGCCTCCTCCCTAGAAGGTGAGGCTGGGCTGTAGTTTGTCAGCCTCCTGCATGGCTTTCAGAGAAAAAACACTCAGATTTGCAGCCATGGTGTTTTTAAATGTGGCTTCAAGAAATCATTACTATTGAGACTTTATTCACTGTATCTTTTACCGAAATAATGGTGCAAGGATGGGAGCGAAAGCAGCTAGACCTACAGGAACTAAGATTTGCTGCTCAACTCAAAAGGGCATTAGTCAAGAAACATGGAAGCATTATCTCATTATCTATATTAATCTAATTAGTACTTTGCTTTGTAACAATCAGCACTTTCCCAGCCCATCCTTTGCTACCGCTGTGTAGATAGAGGAGGTTTTCCGGTCCCAGGGTACGAACAGCTGAGGTTTGTCCACACCAGGAATGTGTCAGGACTCACCAGAGGGGCAGCTGCATCTGAGCTCAGCTGTTGAAATGGAGGGTATTAATCTTTTAACTGGATGCAGGTCAAAGGCATTGAAAGGAAAAACAAACAGACAGGAGAGAGCTAAGGGGCTGGCATAGCAGGGGCCATTAATGCGATCATTTTTCAACGTGACAGGCATGGATAGAAGAACTGTGGAAAGCTATTTCCAGGTGCCTAAGACAAGGTCATGCATGTCTTTGCCAGCCAACAGCACTGGGTCCCCAAATTCCTCTCCTGTAAAACTCTCAGCCCTTGCAGGCTTGCAGAGCTGTGCTCCTGTCACAGCCAGAGATGCTTCCAGTTATTAACTCTCTCCAGTTATTGTCCCTGCATCGAACAAGCTGTGACTGTCCAGGGCAGTGCCTCTGCTGAAATCAGCCCTTAATCTAGATCTGTAAACCTTAGGTGATGGCTTTGCTCAATCTTAAATTGCTTCTGTGAAGCAGCCTTCCTCAGGCAGCACCTTACAGTGACCAGGCTCTGTCTAGTGCTATGGTGTGTCAGACACAAACACACAGCGCTCGCATGGTCCTGGGAATGAAGTCCTCTCATTTCTTGCAACTCCCACATCTACACATCATCCTTGCAACCAACTCCTCCCTCCCTCCCTCCCTCCCTCCCTCCTCCCCTTCCCATTTTCCTTTTCTATCTTACTCTTTGAAAACAAACTTCTCAGCCGTTTCCGGAGCTGGAGCCATTCGGTACAGCTGGAGCACAAGCTGGCCATGGGCTGCTGCTGCTGCTGGCCCTGAGTCGGTGCCCTTTGTTTTCCCTTCACCTTCCACTCTTCAAGAAATTTAGTAAATTAAGAAGACGGCATTTATTGCAAAAGCAGTCTTGCATGAAGGCAGAATGTGTGTGTGTGAGGTTGAGTCTGTTTGCTGTGTAATGTTTGCCAAGTACCACATTTTTTTCAAGCAGTAAATCTGGACACTGCTCAGTTACAATTTGTATGAGTTGTGATCAAACTGTGCTGCTTTCCAAGCTTACTCCCCATTCCTCTGTTCCCAGGCATCCCTAGAAAGCTCTGCTTATCTTGCAGGGGAGAGCTGTGCTAATTCCTAATATTAAACCTGCCAGCTAAGTCAACCAAGTGCTGTATTGCAGCTTTAGACATAACATAGCCTGTTAGACAGGCTGACTAGTTCACAATCAGGGAACCCACACCATTGCAAGTTGTTAGGGGGCAATTATGTTAAAAAATAGAGGGTGTTGGAAGCATTTCTTTGAAAAATTACAGTACAAAAGTTCTGCAGTGTTTAGGATTTTTTTTAATGTATAAAAACTTACACAAAATCCTGCGATTCTTGCATCTGGTTCCAGAAACGGATGACCCCAACGCGATCCTCTGCGCCTACCCAGTGAACAACTGCGTCATGAAGTTCACCTACTTGGAGCTTCCCAGTGGGAAATCCAACCTCACCGTCCTCAAGGAGCCAGGTTGACCCTCCCTTGGGTTTCTTTTTTGACAGCACTGGCAGCCTCAGGAGAGGTGGTGGGCTGCTGGGGAGCCTGGTGGGCTGCAGAAAGGCTGGCTGCATGTGTGAGCAGATAAACCAGGGTGATTTAAACTGGAGTGTTTCACGGTGATGAAACCCAGCTCCAAATGCTCCCAACTTAGTAAAAAAGGACTGTGAGAGTAAACCTTGCATCTGAGCCATCAGCATTGCCAGCGAGTGGCTGAAGAGCTTTAGGAGGCTGAATTAAATGGAGCCTATATAAGTAGCAAAATGTATGCTTGATTTGGAGATAAAGCCCCTGGGAGCAAAAAACATCAGAAGGGGATACCTGGTGTGGCTGCCAGTTAAGTCAGGATGTTGGGAAAGCCCTGCACCAGCTAAGGATTTCCACATTGCCAAGGGGTTCTGATCCAGGCAGTGTAGGGGCTGGGTGTCCCTACTCCCCTCTACAGCTGTGCAGACAGCTGTGCTTCCCAGCATTATTTTAATCACATGCCGTGCAGTTGCTCAGAGAAAACCCCTCGAGGTGTTGCAGGACCAGGTGGCGAGCATCCAGCAGTAGCTTCTTGTGATTTGCTCTGGTCCTCTGAGGCACAGGCCAATATGGGAAGGACTGACATTCCTCGTGTTCTATTTCAATTGTGCTGCAGGTTGAACTTAATTGAAAGACCGGTTGATTAGCTGACAGTTAATGTCCTTATATAAAGTCCTTAGTGATCACCTGTCTCTGTGTGGGAGAAGCTGAGCTGGCTTTTGCCAGAGGCACCTTAAAGCTTTGTGTCCCACATGGGTCAGCTGGCATTAAAACCCTGTGTCACTGTTGGGCAGTGACACTACAGCCCTACTACGTGACATCCCAGCTCTGGTGACATCCATGAGAGGTGTCCCTTTGACCTGCCTCTAGCCAGGAATTTATTTAATTAAAAAAAAAAAAATCAGTTTGATTTCAGAGGGGACTTTTTTAAATGTAGCCACGGCTGCTAGTGCTGCCTGAGGTCACTCACTCTGTGGCTGCAGTCCAAGTTATTGCCTGATCCGGGGTACACTCACACCAGAGCTAATTAGCTTTTGTGCCTCATTGCCAGCCTGCAGCTCAGCCCCCAGCGCTGTGACCATCGTGCTGGCAGTGATTGGCAGCGTGGTGCTGATCGGCATCATCCTGCTGGCGCTCTGGAAGCTGCTCGTCACCATTCACGACAGGCGGGAGTTCGACCGATTCCAGAGCGAACGCTCCCGCGCCAGATATGAAATGGTGAGCCTGGGGTGGGGGTGCTGCTGGTGTGTGGGGGAGCTGTTGGCATGCACTGGCAGCAAACAGCTCTGCAGTGATGGAGGTGGGTGGCAGGCACAAAGGATGCAGGTGTCCATGTCCTGTAGTGCCTTCAGTGTCCAGCATCTTGCACTGCCTTCTCCTAGGCAAGTTAAAAATGCTCTGCAAAACTATACCCAGCCTTTGGTTTACTCATCTATTTCCAAGCAGAGCCGGAGGCTGAAGGAGGTAGGAGAGACTGTGATGGCAGCCACATTGGTCAGGTCTGTGAGGGGGCCCTTCTGAGAGACTTTGGGTGGGGATGCTCAGCATTGAGGGCAGTGCTTCTGCCTGCAGGCAGGATGGAAGGATGGTCTGATGGACTCACTCTGGATAAACAACACTGCTTTTGGATCTGAGTGTTCAGTTCACTCAAAGCCAACCCACAGTGCTGTCACCAAACTAATTGGTATGTTTTTACCATGACACGGACTTTGTTCCTCATCATTGTTCTTTTTGTCTGCTCCTTTCTCCAAAGGCATCCAATCCTCTCTACCGAAAGCCTATTTCCACGCATAACGTAGAGTTCACGTTCAACAAGCTCAACAAGTCTTACAACGGTACGGTTGACTGAAGGGGTCTCAGTGCCTGGCACTGCCGTGGACAATTGCTTGAATGGCCGGGCTGCTTCCCCACTTGAAGATGGGATTCTCTTCAGGGGCGAGAATCCCTTACGACGGGACTGGTCCATGACCAAAGCCTGTTATTTGCACAGTAAGGAGAAAGGTCTGGTTCATTCTGGAGGCACAGATATGAGGGCAGGGTCCCTGCCTGTGTTGATGGACTCTGAGCCGTGTGCGTCTCTGTACCCCAGCTTTCCAGATGTATTAAACCTGCCAACTAAGTGAACCAAGTGCCATATTGCAGCTTTAGACATATCCCGTTAGAAAAGGTGACTGGGTCAAAAATCAGGGGAACCCACTCCATCACACGTTGTTAGGGGGGAATTAGCTTGAAAACAGGGTCTTGGAACCATATGTGTAAGAAATTAGGATGAAAAAGCTCTGCAGTCTTTAGGAATTTTTTTTATATAAACCCCGAAATAAAACAGTTGTGCATATATGATGCTGTGAATAGAGTGGATTGTTTCTTTGCTGAGCCCCCCACCAAAACTGGAACTTGCTCCTCCTGCCAGCAGCAGTGGTGCTGCCTGATGGATTTATTAATAGAGCCTTATCAGTCAAAGCATGGCTACAAAATGTGGAGCTGGAGCTGTAGGGACTGCCACAGAAGTTGTGTTGATTTAGTATACTGGTGTTGACCTGGGGCAGGGAGTGCCTCAGGGAGGTCCTGCTCTGAGCCAATGGTGTTAAACAGATTGGAAACTGGTGGGAGCCCAAGGAAAAGGGAGTTCAGTCTGAGGAAACTAATATAAACACCCGTTCCTTACAGTGTGCAAGTAGGTGTCCAGCCCGGGTGGCTGCAGGAGGGCAGCTGGGAGCACACAGCAGCTCATCCAGACTTGTGACTTTTTACCAGAGGACTGTTGCTGTGAGGTCCAGTGGAGCCCAGCTGGAAAAGCAGGGGAGCCTTGAGCTTTTGGAAAGGGAGCTGGATAAAGACCAGTGTTGTTGCTTCATAGCATATATTTTGCTTTGGTTTTTTTCTTTTTTTTATTTTTTCCCCCCAAACTATTCCCCCAGCCCTGTCTGTTTTCCTCTGGATCTGGGGTTTGGGTTACCCTGCTGACAGCTGCAGCTGTAAACCCACACAGATGGGGCTGCAGCCGCCGCAGGAGAGAGAAGCTGGAGCAATTGCTACTGCCTGGATTTTTTTTTTTCCTTCTTTTTTTTAGTTTCTTTTTTTCTTGTCTCTTTGCCCTGAGCAGATCATGCAATAGTCAGCTGAAGGAAGCTTGCCAGGGAAAAGCAAAAACAAATGCTGTTCATTGTTTTGACTTGCTCTTCTCATTGGAAAAGGGCCATGGGCCCATCCTTCCGGATTTTTTTTTTTATGTGTTTTTGCCTCTATAAACAGAAGCTCTTATTTGTTCAGTAAAAACAGCTCTCCTTCAAGAACTTTATGGCCCCCCTTCCACCTACAAGCAGCACTGAAGAAATGTAGCAGACCATACTAAAAATATCTCGGAACTGGGATTTTTAGGAAGGCAGCAAATGGTGCCTTGGCTGATCAGGTGGGGTAAAAAACTAAAAACCTCAATCAAATGAAATCTATACCATCTTCCCACTTGATTCCACTAAATCTGCCCTAGCAGGGGAGGAGGGTGCATAGATCCATCCTGAAAGCAAGTGCAGGGGCAGGCTGTGGTTAAGTGCCGCCTTCGTGTAACCCACCGTGGGTGGGCTGGAGGCTGCGCTGCTCCTCCCTGCAGCACCACGAGCAGCAGGACAGGCCTGAGTGCTGCACAGGGGCAGCTCTTCAGAGCTCCACATCTCCCACACAATAATGAAGTCCAGGCTAAAGTTTGCAGGCTGAGAAATTGCATTTTGAATAGCTGGGACTAACCCTGCCATCTGGGAAGGAGCATCCATGGGGCAAATTTGGGGGTTGTGATCATCCCACTGCCACATGCCAAGATGGCAATACAGATTTCATCAGTGACACAGAAAACAGAAAGCGGTCAGAAAATAATCATCACAAGGAGACAGAGCAAGTTTTAGCTTGGTTCACGTGGCTGCCTCATGCAAGTGGTACTGCCCCAGGCAGGGAAAGGGGGAGCAGGAAGGAAGACCCAGGGAAAGGAAGGGCAGGAATGCTTTAAACCAGCTATGCCACCCAAAGCAGCAAATGCTGTGGGTACAGTTCTGCTTCAGTTAATTTGTGAGGGACCAAGCAGTTTAAAAACAAATCCACCCCTTTGCACTCTGAAAGGAGAGGCACAGGCAGTGCCCCCTGCCACCCTTTCCCTTGCACTCTTGCAGATTACCTTTGTGCTGTGGCATTTCCCACAACACTGGGTTATGCTGAGAGACTGGGCAATCCAGGCAGTTGTAGGGAGCCAAGATTTGACTCATTGCTAAGGGGTGGTTTGGGCAAGGAGAGTGGAAAAAGCAGAAAAAAGGCTTGGGGACAGGACTGCAAGTCCTTCCCCTGCACAGGGAGACGACTCAGCTGTAGAGCAGACTGGTCTGCAGAGTAGGCAGGGAGCCATGTGGGACCACATAAGCGACGGGAGGGTACTACAGGCCAGGCTGCTATGCCAGTGTACAAAAAGAAGGGAATAGGGTTGATGCTGTCAGTGCTGCCTGTGGTGCTGCACCAGGCAGTGCAGAGCAGCCCCCGAAATTCAGCCTTTCCATAAGGTTACATCTTAAAAAAAAGATAAGGAAGCACTGCTAAGGCTTTGTGTTACTGGGTAAGCAGATCTGTCTTTACCCTTGCAAGAGTAATGCCAAGCAGAATCATGGGAGTGGTGTATTTCAGTCAGCAGCAGTTTATTTGTGTCTGTAAATACATGCAGCCTGACCACAGCTAGCATTCCTGAATGAAGGCTCCAGCAGAAGGCATCAGCGGGTCAAATGTGATGGAAAAATGTCAGTGCTTGTCTAGCCAAGTTGGAATCCGGATGCCCTTGCAACATCTCCTCCTGTTTCCCCAGCCACAGCTGAGGGCTGCTGCTGCTGCTGCTGGGTTGCTGGGGCTGGGGCTCACCAGTGCCTTTTCCCTGTGCTGTTGGTCTAGGGGAGGAGACAGCACCATTCTTTGGGAAAAGTCAAGGCCAACGGCAGCATTGTTTGTTTTGATAATTGTGGAGGTGCGGTGAAACCGTTCTCTGTTACAGGAGCCTGAGTGAGGCATTCCTGCCTGCATCCTCATTGCCCTTTACAGTGGACTAAAAAGGTGCTCAGCAGCTGAAGGCAAAGCCCAGGCTCTGGAAGATGAATGCTCCATGCTCTTGAACTTATTTAACCTTGCATTTCTCCAGCCAAGTGGAAAGCCAAGGAGCTGCAGTGCTGAGAAAAGGATCGCTAAGCTGCCTGCAGGAAATGCCAGTGAGGTAACTCCGTGCATCTGCAGCCCAGCAGCATAGCCCAGCACCATCTCCATACCTGAACACACAAACTGGAATGGACTGTTGTTCTTCTCGCCACTGCCAGCCTGCAAAAGTCAAAACTGTGCAGCAGAGACACAGGGGTTTATTTCATCCTGTCCCTTTCTGCATGCTCACTAGTTTATGCTGGTGTCCACTGCGTGCAGCCAGATCAGAAGCCTGTCCATTCAGCTGCCACAACTCAGGATCACCCAATCTGTGTGAGGGCAAAGGTTGCAACCATGGGTTTGCAGGACCCTGTCATGCACAGGGACATGGAGGCTTTATTTCCTAAATTAGTTTATTGCATTTTAATGCAAGTCACCACTATCAAGGCAAGCATACTGGTGATTAGCAAAACAAGTATATCTATGCTATGAATAACTACTGTAAGGCTGTCATGGTTTAACCCTCAGCCCCACACGGCCACTCTCTCACTCTGCCACAGTGGGATAGGGGAGAGAATTGGAAGAGTAAAAAAGTGAACAAATGTGGGTCAAGATAAAGACAGTCCCATAAATAAAACCATAGCTGCATGCAAGCAAAGCAAAACAAGGAGTTCATTCCTTCAGGTGTTCAGCCAGTCCCAGGAAAGCTGAGCTCCTTCACGCCTGGCAGTGACTTGGGAAGACAAGCTCCATGACTGTGAACATACCCCCTTTCCTTCTTCTTCCCCCAGTTCTGTGTGCTGAGCATGATGCTCTGGGATATCCCTGTGGTCAGTGGGGGTCAGCTGTCCTGCCTGTGTCCCCTCCCAACTCCTGTGCACCCCCAGCATCCTCACTGGTGGAGTGGAGGGAGGAGCAGAAAAGGCCTTGAATCTGTGTAAATTCTGCTCAGCTGTAACTAAAACATGTCTGTATTATCAACACTGTTTCCAGCAAAAATCCAAATTGTGCTAGCTGCCCTGAAAAAAATTAACTCTATCCTAGCCCAAACCAGCTCAAGCAAATATTTCAACAGCAGCAGAAATCAGTATTAGCAGTAATGAATATTAGTAGCAAGTCTGTATTTCAATTTTACAAGTCACTGTAAAATTACCACTAGTAAAGCAGCAAAAATACTTACCAGTAATTATTATTTAGGACAAGAGGAAATGACTTCAAGTTGTACCAGGGGAGGCTTTGATTAGATATTAGGAAAAATATCTTCACTGAAAGGGTTGTCAAGCATTGGAACAGGATGCCCAGGGAAGTGGTGGAGTCAACAAACCTGGAGGTGTTTAAAAGGCAAGTAGATGTAGCACTTTGGGATGTGGTTTAGTGGTGGACTTGTCAGTGCTGGGGTAACACTGGGATCCAATGAGCATAAGGATTTTCTCCAACCTAAATGATCCTGTGGTTTTATGACTCTAATCTAACCCTTTCTTACTTGGAGTGAGAGGTCATGGTTCAGTCTGGAGGTATTTGAACAACAGACAGTGTGCTCAGAAAGGCAGCAACTCTCCTTTTGTGCATTCAGCTCCTAGGGTTATTGGGTGGCAGCACAGACTAAAAATGTATACTCAATGATTCTGAGGGTCTTTTCCAACATAAATGATTCTGTGATTATATGCATGGCTGTATATATGAGTGTGTGCATATATATATATGTGTGCGTGTATATGTGCACATACATATATAAAATGTTATAAATACATACAGACATAAAATATACATATATACATACATATATTAAATATATTCATACATATATAAAATGTTATAGAAATTGTTACTGGTACCAAGTGCTTGTCAAACCCCTCCCAGATGTGAGGCCAGCTGACATTGGGCAAAGTCTCACTTGGACAATGTATTGGGTCTGACTGAGATAG
>VWZV01004171.1:1153171-1203412 GCA_013397155.1 Irena cyanogastra | reverse complement strand
ATTTCCCTCACATCCCTCACTTTCCCCTCACATCTTTCACTTTTCCCCTCACATCTCTCACTAGTTCCCTCACATCCCTCATTACTTCCCTCACATTCCTCACTTTTTTCCCTCACATCCCTCACTTTTCCCCTCACATCCCTCACATCCCTCACTATTTCCCTCAGATCCTTCATTTTTTCCCTCAGATCCCTCTTTATTTCCCTCAGATCCCTCATTATTTCCCTCACATCCTGCATTATGTCCCTCAGATCCCTCACTTTTCCCCTCACATCCCTCACTTTTTCCCTCACATCCCTCCTTTTTTCCCTCACATTCCTCTTTATTTCCCTTACATCCCTCACTTTTTCCCTCAGATCCCTCACCATTTCCCTCACGCCCCTCACTATTTCCCTCCCATCCCTCATTATCTCCCTCACACCCCTCCTTATCTCGCTCCCATCCCTCCATTCACTCCGGGACCAGCAGGAAGGGTGAAGCTCAAGGTGAAGCCCGCCGCCCTGGGAGCCTCCAGCACAATTCCAGCGGCTCTCAGCCACTCCAGGCCCCCAGCTGGCCATCGGGATCATCCCTGACTTTCCCTCCCCGCTGGAGCTCTCCCATTAACCCGGTTTCCCTCCTCACCCTCCCTTCCTGCGCATCTTTTCCAAGCAGGCCGAGCCCATCTCCTGAGGGGCAGCGAATGTCAGATAATGCCTCAGAAAATGCCTCGGAAAATGTCCTGAGCCCATTCCTTTGTGCGGCCTCGACATTTGCGCTGCCTTTGGGTTATTTTCCCCCTTAATTCCCCGCCTGTCGCGCAGGTGGCTGCTCCCAGCTGTTTGCAGGAGTGCCGGGAGCTGTTCCCTGCTCATCCAGGGCCAATTTTCCCTCCTTTCCCGCTGAGTTTTGTTGTATCCTTCCCAGAACTTCATCTTTCCCCTCCTTCCCACCTTTTCTTCCCACTGGCTCCTCCAAAATCCGTCTCACTGAGTGCTGGGAGTAATTTGAGCAGATCTACGGGGAAGGTGTGAGGCTGCCGCCCTCTCCCAAGACATTCCCTGCATCCCAGTGTTACAGATATATATTATAATATTGGCTTTCTGTAAATATTAAAATAAATGCTATATGTATAATGTTAAATTAACTTTACTATAAAAATATTGGTTTTGCTGCGGTTGTTAATTAAGCTTAGATATAGTAGTAAAATAGATATAGATACACTTGGGTTAAAATACCTACTTAGTTGAAATAATATCCAAAAAAAATATAATAAAGACCTCTACTACTGATATAACTCTCAACACTTACCACCAGTAGAAAATATAGACCAAAGCCCATAACTAGAAGTGATGATAAGAATAGACTAAAACCACAACCAAAGAATGCACATACTCTAAAAAAGCAAACCCAAAGATGAGCCATACTAAACAGTTCTTAGAACATGAGAACTAGTTTAAAGAACAGTTTAAATATGCAACAAGCTAATGCAATAAAAATAGTATATAAAGAGCGTTTTCAAAATAACACGTGTGCTCTTGGCTGAGTGCCAAGACACACCCAGCTGTATATCTTTATTTTCTTTGTTTCTTATTGTCCTTTATTAAACTTTAAGAATTTTTACAAGAAAGTAAACCTTGTTTTTCACACCAGCGATGCTCCTCCTCCTCTCTGGGATCAAATCAGTTCTCCCAGTAGCTGGAGCCATCCCTCCTGTCCCACTGAGGGTATAATTTGTGATTTGGATCATCCCAGCAACCAATTCCCATTCCAGAGAGTGCCTCCCGTGCTCCCACCATGACAAACGGAGCAGAGGCTGCCATGGAATTGTTACTCCAGAGGAATGGGAGAGGCATGGTGGATCCTGGGGGAGATGGAGCAGCAAGGGGTGATTTGGGTGTCCCCAAGGCCAGGACAAGTGTCCCCAGACAGCAGTGGGACAAACCAGGAGTCTTGCTCTCCTCCCACTTCCAGGCTCTCCCTGCCTTTTCCAGGCCAGTGGGAAATGAAATTTCCCCCTCTATAAAACTTCCAGATGTTTGGAGGGGACCAGCTGAGCCTGAGGCCTTTTCCATGGCCTCTGTGGGAGAAGAACCACATCTGGAGGGGGTTTTGCACCATCCAAGCTGCTTTTCCATGGGAATTCCCACTCTGAGCATCCCTCCTGGAGTTAAGGTTCTCCAGCTCACTTTTTCCAAGGCAAAGAGGAGCTCCTGGCTGTGGGTGGGGAGGTGGGAGGGTGACATCTCCAAACTGGGAAACACCAGCACGGAAAATGTTCCCAAGCCTTTCCCAGCCCCTTCCCTGATTGCTGGAGGAGAGATAAAAATGCTCCAGGAAAATCCTCTCAGTGCTGAGAGAGGCTTTTCTTCCTTTAATTAAATAGAAAATGTCTCCCTCCAAAGTCATTAATTACTAATGACACAATTAGAGGCAGTAAAGAGCGGAGGGAGGGATATGACAAAAAAAGAAAAAAAATAGAGAGACAAAACAAACTCAACACCCCCAAAAAACCCACTGGCAATCAGAGACGTTTGAAGCTTGAGAGAAATTAAGGAAATCATTGTTTGATTTGAAGTTAATTCTCAATCCTGCTGGGCCCACACAGGATGGGGTGGAAACCACCTCCCCAGTGCTTCCCAGAGCAGGGAGAGGGGTCTCTGTCTCCTGGAATCTGATATTCCTGCTTGGAGCAAATCCTGAGGCATGTCAGGGTCCTGAAAACCTGTATTTAACTCCATAATCCAAATATTCACCCTTTTCCACACCTCCCTTGCCATCTCTCAGCTCTGCTTTTCTCTCCCCAGCCATCCCATATTCCCAGCCATGGAATCAGCTCTTCCCTCCTGCCCCATCCCGAGCTCTGCTGCTCCCAGGGATGGAGCAGAGCCGAGGACAAGCAGGGACAGCTCATTCCCAAGTTTGAAGCTCCTTGGCTTCCAAAGGCCAACTTCAATTTCTCGAGGACTCTCTGAAAAACAGATTAAGGGTGTGGGAAGGAGGGAGCCCAGCAGAGCTTCTTATTCCTGCCAGCTTTAACTCCAGAATCTCACATTGGAATGGCTTTGGGAGAGGAGGGAGGAGAGGCTGGATCAGGCAAAAAGAGCAAATTCCAGCCTCTGTTTTGGGGGTGAAAAGCAATCTCTGAGCTTGGGATAGGGTGGAAGCAGCCCTGGGGGTGGCAGAGGAAAGGGTGAAGGTCACCTTGTGGGGGATCTCCAGGTTTTCCACCTTCTTTTCCATGCTGGACATCCCTTGGGAAGTGAAGGTCCTAAAGCTGGGCTGGAAGGGGTGAGGACCTCAGCTGTCTCTCTCCTCTGGGGCCCACAGGGTTTCTGTAGGTCATGCTTAAATCCGCTGGCACTGATGATTCCATTGTATCCCAAAAGTGAGGTTTTCCAGAGGGATGGCTCCCACCCCCACAACATCTCTGTCTCACCCCTCTCCCACTCCAAAACTTCCCAGCCCTGAGATCAGAAAATCAGAAGGAGGAAGGTCCATCCTTGCTGTTCCTGCCCTTCAGGCCACCAAACCCTGCTGGGCACCACGCTCCTCCCATCAGGAGGCTGCAAAGTTCTTGCAGAATTCCCAGGGCAAAGCCAAGCCCTTTTCCCTGTGTGACGGCACCCTCAGGCAGCAAAATTTGCTCAGCATCAGTCATGGAGGGTCCAGTGAAGGTCTCTGGGCCCTGTCTTCTACTGGGATATCCTCCCACATCAATTCCCACTGACTTTTTATCCTGGGTGTATGAGGGATGTGCAAAAAAAGCAAGGAAAGGCAAAAAATGGGAAGGAAAATCCAAGATTTTTTTGACTGTTCAGTCCCCAGGGAAGTGGGGAGGGAGAAAAGCTCCTAATCCATGGTTTTGTCTTCAAGCAATTATGTGCAAATGAGTTAATCACAGGGTCACAGGAGCCAGAACCATTAATTAATCCCCAGCATGAGCTGGAAAGATGAATTCTTTGCTGCAGTAAACAAATGTGAGGAACGTGGCGAGGAATCAGCTCCCGCTGGATGATCCCAGAGCTCCCTGGAATGCTTGGCTTGCCCCCGCAGACCACAGAGCAGCCCTCTGCATCCCTGCCAAACCTCAGGAACAGCTTTCCTGGAAAATCCCTGCATTTGGGGAAGGGGAGCAGGGGAATGAGCACAAATCCAGATGTTCAGTCACCCCTGGAAAAGGTCTGAGGCAAAGAGTGCTGCTCCCTCCTGGTGTTCCCACTGTTTAGAGCAGGGATAGGACACTGGATCCCATTTAATCCCAGAGGGATCCAGCATATCTCCAATGAAAGGGCTCTGAAACCAGCTGAGAACAAAGAAAACTTCATTGAAAATCCTTGAAAAATATCCTATTTTCTTTTTTTTGCATCTTTTTTCCCCCACGTTTTTTGGCACTTCCCCTCATTTCCCCACATGAAGCAGTTGGAAAGGGTAAGAAACCTCCTGAAATTCTAATGGCAAATTCTTCCTCTAAGCCCAAACCACCCCAATTCCAAAAAAATCCTGATTTGCTTTAGGCTGCGTGAGCTGACTGCACACAATGAAATGAGTTTAAACCCTCTATTTATTCAGCTAAATGGAATAGGAATAATGGAAATCATCCTAAATTCCTCCTGGATTGGGCAAGGCAGGATGAAACTTCCCTGGCTGGGTATCAGCACCTCCCTGCTCTGCATTCCTTTATCATTCCCTCTTCTCCCTGGATCTGTGGGTTCATCCCAAGGGAGAGACCCCCAGATCCCAATGGAGACGTTCAGCACGGAGACTGCAATCCCAAAAAAACAACTGAGGGAAGCTGGGAAGGACATTTCCTTCCAGATCAGTGGGAAAGGTGAGGGGTTTTACACACTTTTCCCAAAACCCCGTAAGTTTAGGGCTCATCCACCTTTTTCTTTTAATCTCAGACAATTAAAACCCATAAACTCATTTAAAAGGAAGTCAAACTTCTCACTTCAAAGGGAGCTGAGTATCCTGAAGTGAAACTTCTTGGTTTGAAAGCAACAGAATGAAACATCCCAGCTCCTTCCAAACACATTCCTGGGTTGTCCCTTTGGTGGGTGTCACCAGTGTCGGGGTTTGATATTGGACCAAGGCACTCTCCCACTGACACTGGTTAATTCCACAATTCCAAATTGTTGCTGCTGTTGCATCCAGGATAAACCACCCAGGGATAAATGTGGAGCCCAAAAAACCACCCTGGGTGTTGGCCCAGGAGCTTCAGGTGTGACACTTAAATCCCCATCCACGTGTTCATCTTCAACCCAAATAAATTCCTTGGAGCTGCAAAAATCTTTTTTAGGGATACAGAGCAAAAATTGACTCTAGACACCAACCAGTGACAAGAGATCCATCAATTCACGTGCTTTATCCATTTCCAGGAGACCAGGGGCGTTTTCCTGGGATTTCTCCTCTCATTTATGGGATCCCTGACCTTTCCAGAATTGGCCAATTCTCCTAAGGATGTTTGTTCTCCCACTCCTGCCTCCTACTGATCCCTCTCTTCCCAGTCCTGATAACCTTTAGGAAGAGCATTTTGGGAGCCTTGTCAGCCACAGGGAAATGTGTCCTGTGGCCCTGAAAGTGAAGGGAGGCATGAGGATGAGAAATCTCCCTGTGAAATGGGATATTTTTCATCAAAGCCAACCATGCTGGGGGATCAGATGGAAAGAGCTAGGCTGGGAGAAGCTGGGAAGTGTGAGCTGGGAAGGAGCTGCTGGTGACATTTTTGGGGACAAGTGAATCGTGGCCCCAACCCCAGTGGTCAGAGAGCAAAAGCTGCTGGTGCCACGGGGAACAAAATTCCTGCTTTGCTTAGGGAGCATTGGAAGGCCGAAATACATTTTGGGATGGGGACACCTCTTCCCCAGGACTCTTGCAGTGGTACCTGGAATCCAGCCCTGATCCACCCCAGCAAAATCCTAAAAACCCCCCAGATGATTCTGGGGCTGCAACACCTGGGAACAGCAGGATGGAAAATTCCTTGGACCATGGGGAGACTGTGGGGAAATCAGCCGAACAAGGTGCCCACCCTGCACTGAGCCATAATCCCCTGCTGGAAAAGGGGAAAAAAAGGTTGGGATATCTAAACCTTGCCAGCAGCAGAGCAGGAGGGAGGCCAGGCAGCTCCCTGTGTTAAAGGAGAGAGAGAAAATGAGTCCTTTTTGGTGTCCTCACCCATTTACACACATCAAACTTCCCAAATGCTAAGCCAAATAAAGTCGTCTTATCGGTGTATTACCACTTAAGGCTCTTTCAGGCAGATTTAGGATGAATTAGTGCTTTTTTTAACCACAAAAAAAAGAGCAAAATGAAATTTCTTACTCCATCAGCCCACGCAGCCTCTGCCTTAACTCTTGGAGGGGAGGGCAGGGTCAAGGCTGGGCCAAGGTCCCTCCTGGGGCCACTTTGGTGTGGAAGGTGCTGCTTCCCATGGACCGTGGAGATTCTGGGAGAGGTTTTGGATTGGCTGCAGAGCACCCTGATATTCCCTTTGTTAGGGTGAGTTATGCAGCTTTTGGGAGCACAGCCCCAAAGTCCCACCTCAGCTCCAGCAGTGGGAAAATGCCATTGTGGCTTGTTAGGAAGGTAAACTGGCCACTTGATGGGGATGGTGGCAGGGGTTGTGCCCATCCTGAGAGCCCAGCCCGTGCCCAGGGACCTCTGTCTGTGTCTGGAGGGGCAAATTTGGGATCCACACCAGATCCAGTCCTCCTTCCCACCCAAGATGGATCTGAGACACAGCAGGATGTTGTCTCCACCTATGCCTGGAGGCAAAAGTCATGAGGAGCTGGAGCACAGAGCCTCTCTCAGCTGGGAAAATGGGAACAGGGATCCTGGAAGTGCTGGGTGATGCACCCCTCTCCCAGTGCCTGGTCTTACTAGGTCCTGTTTTTATTAAAGAGGATTATTTGCAGCTCCATGCCCAGCAGCACCAAAGATTCACAGGGGTGAAATTGTCCCCCCAGAGGAGCCACCAAATGCTCTTCCACCCATCAGAGAGCCACCACTCGTTAGCAATTAACTGCTTGACTTAATTGCTCTCCATCCCTCCCACTGTTCAGCTCTTTCAGGAATGCTGATGCTTTCCAAAGCTTTTTTTTTTCTTTTCTGTGTGTGTTTAGCAGGGAGCAGCCAGTTGGAGGCTGTGTGGCTAAAATTATTCCTGGGGATGAATGGCTGTGGCTTTTGGAGCCTCCAGGAATGGAGCCACCATCTGCTCGTTCTTCTCAGGGAGACACATCTTCAGCACCCACCCACCCCCACAGAGCTCTGCTCCTCCTGGGCAGCCACAGGCAGCCCAGCCTGGCTGGGAAATTATTCCAGGGGGGAAAGGAGCTCTGGAGGGGACCACAGCACTTGGGAAGCTACCAGAAGGATAAGGGCTCTCCAAAGGATGCTCCAGCTGCTGTGGGTGTCACCTGACCAAAGCTGATGGTCCTTGCTTTGGAGGGGGTGTGAGGAGAGGTGGTTGAGTCCCTGGGGTTGGTGTAGACACCATCCCTTCTTCTCCAGCCACCATCCCTTCCTTCTCCAGCCACCATCCCTTCTTCTCCAGCCACCATCCCTCCCTTCTCCAGCCACCATCCCTTCCTTCTCCAGCCACCATCCCTTCTCCAGCCACCATCCCTTCTTCTCCAGCCACCATCCCTTCTCCAGCCACCATCCCTTCTTCTCCAGCCACCATCCCTTCTTCTCCAGCCTCAGGAATGTGCTCCTAACCATGTTCCAGCAAAACCTCCTCTGTGTCCCCAAAATTCCAGGCTGAACTGCCAGTGCTGGAGGTGCTGCACAAACCATCCCTTGGGAATAAAGCTGGGCTTTTTCAGGACTTGGCAATGTTTTTCCCTGTCCTCAGCTGCTCCAGGGCTGAACCAGGATGGGAACATGTCACTGCAGGGTGGCTTCCAACACTTCCGTCCCAATATTCACGGGCTGCCACAGGCACAGCACTTTGGGCTTTTCAATTGGGATCTCCCACGGTCAGCCATGACCCAGAGCTTTGGGAATGTGGCCTTTGGCCACTCTGTGGTGGTTCCTCTCTGCCCTGTCCTGGACACAGCTCTCTTTGGGACCCTGCACCAGGAATTGTAATTCCCCATCTCCCAGAAGAAGAAGCTGCTGAGATGTTGCTCCTCTTGGAGCAGCAACCTTCTACAGAATGCCCCAGGCTCTGTGAGGAATATGGAGACCCAAAAGACCTTGGAAATGACCCAGCCAGTGGCCACCAAGCCCCACAAAGCCTCCCAGGCCATTCCTAGGAGTATGGAGCAGATCTGGGCCATCCGTGGAGGTGAAGGTCCAGAGCCAAACCTTGGCAGGTTCACCTTCAAGAGGGACAGCCCTGGTTCCCTTCCCAAGTCCTGCCATGGGTTAGGAGTCATCAGCAGAGCTGGGAAGAGCCTCCCAGGACCCAGCCTAGCTGAGCCAGACAGTGCAGGAGGGATGGTGGAGGAGCAAAGTCAGAGCTCCCTTGGCATCTCCTGGCGTGGGAGGCACCTCCTGCCACACGCCAGGGGCTGGATGGTGCCAGGAGCAGCTCCAGGTGCTCCAGGTCCTCGTGTCACTCTTGGAAATCTCTGTGCCCTGGGCTGGGGCCAGCAGCCTCTGCCACACATGGCTGGTCTGGTGGCAAGTTGGCCAGGAAAGGATCCAGGGTTTTCTGGTTGCTCCTGGGCTCCGTGGTGATCTCCCCCACTCTCCAGCAGACTCCAGCTCCCAGCTCTGGCTGAAAAAAGAGTTTTCCCCTCAGTGAGGAATCAGGTCCTTTCTGATTCCTTTTCAGGGCCTGCCAGGATGAGAGGAAAAATCAAAATATGCTAAAGCTCCAGCTGGGTCTGAGAGACCCTCCTCGACCCTTCTCTGCAGTCAGTTAGCACCAACTCCACTCTCTTATTCTCACTGATTTTTGAGAGCTCCTGGGCCATCCTACTGAATTCTGAAGCTGTCCAGGCCTCTTCTTTTAAAAAAATATTTTTTTTTTTTAGAAAAAGAACACTTTCTTCCCAAGGCAAAAGCCGACTTTTTGTGTCCTTTTCACACGAGGCAAGTGGAGCTGACTTTGAAAAAAAACACCACAAAGGCAGGAGCGATCCCACACCCCCCCATCCCAGCTTTCCTCCACTGCACCAAAGAAATTAAAAGGGAATTTTCAAGTCCTCAATCACAATGGGGAAAGTGCAAGGGCTGAGTTTGGGTTCAGGTGGGAGGAAGTGACACCTTGATCCTTTCCCACAGCTGCTCCCAGCATCCCTACCCTAATATTAGATTAAATGTGGTTGTGGAGAACTGCCCCCATAAAGCTCCATTTTCTCCCAGGAAAAACAAACTCCAAAAGAGAATTTTATTCAAAGCAAGGAACCTTTCTCCCCCTCCCAGCTGCAGCCACAAAATTGTCATTTATTGGTGAATTTAGAGAGGCTTTTCTGGGGAAAAGATGTGCTTGGAGACCTTTGCTTGCCTCCCACTTCCAACTCTGTTTTTCTGGAAAAGAAAAAAATCTGGTCTCCATGAAAACCTCGCATTGCTGCTGGGGGAGAATCCAGGGGGTTTTTGCTGTTGCTTTGCCCTGGGATAGCTTCATGGGCTCCCTGTGGTGAGCAACAGGAGGCTCCTGGGAAATAAGGGGTGGAAGACGGAAAAATGACAGATATCCAACCTCACTGAGCCCCTCCACTGCAGCTTGGACCTTCTGGTGGGCAGCAAGACTTCCAAGTGGGGCTGGAGCTGCCTTTCCAAGAGCTGGAAATCCCTGCATTGTGCAAATTAAGAGCATAATTAGGTGCATCAGTCATTGATGCAACCCACAGAGACTCAGGTCACGGCTGCTCCCTCCATGGACATGGGACGTGGCTTTGTTCATTTCCCCCAAACTCCTGGGATCCCTGATGTCTGGGGAATGGATCCAGCTCCCAGATCCCAGCACCTCAGCCCATCCTCAGGGTCCCAGATCCCAGTTCCCCCTGAGCCCTCAGCAAAGCTCTCAGCTGCTCCCAGTCCCCCAGCCTGGGGACACGGCGCTGCAGGGGACAATCCCCACTCTGCAGTGACACTTTCTCCATGGATCACCACCACTTTCCCAGCAGAAGCATTTCTCTGTTTTTCTTTTGCAGACCTGGAAGGCAAAAGGGACGAAGAGCTGTGGCTGTGCATCTAAAATGTTTGAGGGAAAAGCTCTGGCAGCTTGGAACTGTGAGGGGTGAGAAGCAGGGAGAGAACTGAGTTAATTAAGAGAAACAAAATGAGGATGTGAGGGAGATGATGGATCAAGGACTGCTCACAAACTTGCCAACATCTCCTGTGTTCCACAGGACTGCAGGAAATGTGACTTTATTGCCCAAACCTATGGCAGAGCCAGCTTTTTTTGGGGAAAAAAATCCTTTCTGCAACGCTCAGAGAAAACAGGAGGTTCACATCACCCTGACCTCCTGCTTTATTCCCATCTCCACTCTATTATTGCTCCCAAAAAGGCATCATTTTTCCACTTGATCCCCCAAGCTCTTGGGGAGGGAGATGGAACATCCAAGGTCCATTTACAACACGGCTCTGACCCCAGGGCTCCGTGTTTGGGAAGCTTTGGGAAGCTTTCCTGAGCTAAAAGCCTGTTCCACTCGGGTGGCTCCTCTCACCAGACACCGCTTCCCTCTCACACTTGCACAGCACTTCCAGCAAGTAAATGCCCAAAGATTTTCCCTGGGATGAGGCTGGGCACCTTTTTCCTTGAACAAAACCCACACCAGTGTGAGAAATGATACTCACTTTCAAAAAAATTTAAAAAGTTTATTAAACCTTATCAAGAGTACAACAAAAGACTGAACAGAGAAAATATTACAGTGCCAGGAGCAGAGGATTTTCCCCACCATGTGCTCACCCACACAATGGAGGTTTCACTTTTAACCCTTTAGCTCCTCCCAAAGTTCTGTCCATGGACTCCTTCTTCCCTGCCCAGTGCTGGAGTTCACTTCCTTAAAACCTGATTGGAGCTCAGCTGTTGCCATGGTAACGAGCTGACCCTCCCAAATGTCCCAAACCCAGGCCACCCCTGATAACAACACAAGGGGGTAAAACAGAACTATAAATCTATAAAACTTCTGTTAAATATATCCATGATATTTGCCTTTTAATTGTGAGAGTCAGCCACCCCATTGCTCACCTGTCACAGCAGGAATTGGCTGATCCTCTCTGCATGGGTGGGCTGGTTGGAAAGGGAGGAGAGAACTGAGTTCTCCAAGGGTGCTTGAGCAGGCTGGACAGGCAGAATTTGGATAATTCTGATTTTTGGCTCAGAGCTGCTCCCAGTATCCACATTCCCGGGAGCCAGCCCTCTCTCAGGCCCAGGTTTAAGCAGGAAGCATTTTTGGCTCCTTTGGATGCCAAACCTTCAGCTCAGCATCTCTGAGTGATGCTGAAACAGAACAAAGACTCCAGGCCAATCCTGTTGCTGTGTCCTCTCAATTCCAACATTTTACTTGCAGAGCCCCTTCATTTTTGCTTTTTTTAGCCAAATTTGGTCCTGTTCAAGTTGAAGAGAAAGTTTTTCCTCCCTGGAGCCATGGCATTTGGTGCCAGACACCCATCTGACTGCATGGCTCAGGGCCAGCAGCTCCCTGCCTTGCCAAGGATCCGAGGAATTTCAGAATTTCACCCCCGGATGCTGACTCCTGTTTGCTTCCCATAGCAGGGACTGGTGCTGGCATCGAGCTGGAATGGGAACAGCATCCCCAGAAGTTGTTCTGGGAGATGAAAAGGTTTTGTTTTTTTTCCTCTTTCCATCGAGCTTGGAGCTGCAGATGGGCCCAGCTCAGAGAAACCATGGACTCAGCTCTGTGCCAGGACTAAACTGAGCCCACATGTTCCAGACACTCCAGAAAATCTCCCTGCCCACATTTTTGCCTTTCTGGAGTTGGTACAACCCAAACTGTCCTTCCTGGGTCACCCTTCATATCTTCCTATGGGCAGATCACTGAGTCCCTGGGAGCTGGAACTGGTGGGAGATCAGCACTTTCCTGGCCAAAAATCCCACCAATCTCATAAAGCTTTGCAGGAATGAGCTCCAGTTCACCTCCCTGATGGATTTTCAGGCCTGCCCAGCAGCAGCCTGGGGTCTCAGCTGAAGGCTGAACTCAGAATTCTCTTCTGCTTCCCTCCCATGCCCATCCTTGAGGAGTGACTTTGTTTTTCCCACCTTGGAATGGGACAAGCAGGAACTGGGTGCTCCAGCTTGGAGCAGCCTCCTGGAGCAAGGGAACAAGCCCACGGCAGTGAAGAGGGTGGGTGGAGGTGCCAGGGTGCACTCAGGAGCTTTTTCTCCCTTCTCTTTCCTTAAAATCCAGGCTGGAACATTGCAGAGTTGATCAGAGATCCCAGTGATCTCCTCTGGCTTTTCGGGGCTGAGCAGGTGGCTGGAACTGGAGCACCTGCTCAGGAGTTGGGGATATTCCTGTCTCATCGAAGTGGCTTGGAAAGCCCTGCAGAAACCCTTTCCCTGATTTATTGCCCTGTTGTCACCTCCTGTCCCCACTCCTCAGGGAGGAAATCAAAGCCTGGAGCTGGAGAGTGCCGGCTCCTCTCTGAGCAGGGGCTCATTTTCCCCGAACAAAGGAGAGTTTCTCCTCTCCCAAACCCAATCTAAACCCAGAAATATACCATAATTTAAAGCAAAATACAAACCCCTTTGTTTAAATCACTGAATCCATGATAAAAATCGATCCTTTAAGTGCGTGGCTGGGCTGAGCCTCACCTGTGTCCTCCCGGAGATGGGCTGGGGCAGGATCAGAGGTGTTTGGGATTTTGGGGGAGTTTTGGCTGCTGGGTGGTGGTGACTCCACTTGGCAGTGCAGCAGCAGGGACCTATTTCTGTCCTCCTTCTGGCGCTGGGAGGGCTCAGGCTTTTTTGGGGGCTGCGGGTGCTGCTTGGCTCCCGTTTCCCACGGAGGGGGAGCTGCCAATTGCATGACTCAGGGTGCTTTAAGGAAAAGCGGGATGAAAACACCAGGGCTGTTGGCTCCCACCTCCTGTCTCTCCCGCTGCCAGAGTTCATACAGCTGTTTCCTCCAGCTCAAAACCCGCTGCTAAAAATACTTTGGAAAACTCGAGGATGCTGGCATATCAAATCGCCTCGTTCCGAGATTTTTCCACGTTTTTTCCCTCCCTTTTAGTTGTTTTCCCTGTGCAAAGGAGCTGCCCAGGTGCTTCCTGTGCTGTAGCAGGGTTTGGGATAGGTCATGAGCAGGAGGAGCAGGAGGAGGAGGCTGGCAGGGACAGTGAAGAGCTGAGCTCAGCTGAGTCAGAGCTGCGAATGTGACCCCTGGGAATGGCCAGTTTTACACCAGCCCCGGGCTGTTCTTGATCCAGCAGGGAAATATTCCTGCTCTCCCACTCGCCACCTCCTCCCTGCTGGCTGTGGCACAGGAGCCATCCTGCTCTCCAGCCCGGAGCTGCCCGTAAGGCAAGACTTGGGCACCCCACATCGTCCCTAAGATCCAGATCCTGGGAGCTGGGCAGAGCAGCAGGATGCTGCCAAGCTCCATTTATCCTTTTTCCTGCTGGGCACAGTCAGATTTTGGGGAAAGGCTGGATTTGGAGCTGTCCTGGGAGGGTGGTTTTGCTTTGCCAGCCTCTCCAGAGTAACAGGGGAGAGAAGCAGGAATGTGGTGGCTTTTTCTCCACATCATCCTTGGGGGGTTGGATTCAGCAGGCACTGCCCCGTGAGATCCTGTCCACCAATTCTCCCAGCACCCGAAATTATCTCCAGCCTGAAAGGAGAGAGTCCAGGTGCTGTAATTCCAAGAAAAAAACAGGAAAACCCACTCTGCATGGTGTTTTGCTCTGGTTTTTTCCCCCTCTCTGGTGTCCCCATCCCAAAGCCATCCTTGGGCAGGGTGCAGCCCCAATTCCTGCCCCTCAGAGCAGCCCCACCAGGGGATGGGAATTCCCCTGGATGCCGGATCCAGGCGCTCTCGGACTTTCTCTGCAATCCCCCTCGGGGCCACCGATCCCCAGCCGAGCAGGGAATTACTGCGAGGAGCAGCCTTTCCTTTCAGATATTCCATTTTAACTCCCTCTTCCTTAATTTAATTCCACCATTCCTCCCTTCCACCCCCGAGGGAAGCGATAGCACATCCTGATATCCGGGGAGAATTCGCTTCGCTTGTCTTTCATTTGGCTCCAGTACCAAAAAAGGAGGAGAAAAAGAAGAGGCCACAATTTATCTGATGGGATTTTTGTTTTCCTCTCACCCCGTGCTTCCCAAATCCCTAAGTCCGTGCTGGCAGCGCTTTTAGGAGTTGCTGGAGCTGTGGCAGGAGGATGCAGCTCTGTCCCAGTCCCTCCCAGTTGCTCCCAGCCACTCCACCAGTTAATCCCTTAATGCTCTCCCGACACGCTCCCATTTCCTGAGTGTTTCTCTTCCCTCCCCGGAGCTATTTTTACGAGGCCTTTTGTTACTTCTTAATTGTCCAAACCACTTTTCCACGTTTCTCTTGATAAAGGCAGATTTCTAAAAGCAGTTCGGCATCTCAGCCATTTTAGCCTCATCATCTGTCTCATCCCTTTTATTGTTTAGCAAATGCCCTACTTTTGCTGGACCACTTTTATTCCCCCCCAAGAGAGGGTTGATTCTCCCCCCGCCTTTTTTTTAACAGCTTTTTCTCCCTCTTAAATAATTCCTCTTACAGTGATTCCTCTTGCCTTTATTTCACTATTTTATTCCCACCCATTCCTCTAGTGGGCCAGCCTCCACGGGCTCTCCCAGTGCTTAGGTTGGGTTTATTTATTTTATTCCCTTTTGCTCACAAATATTTGGGGTTTTAGGGGGGTTCAGTGCATTTATCAAAGGAGGGGAAGTGCTGGTGCTGGGTTCCACCCACCCACAGGGATGTGCTGGGGAGTGGTTGGAATCTCAGTGGCCAAACGTAGCAGGTAATTGAGGTTTTTGATTGTTCCAGCCTTTTCTTGGCCAAAAAAAAATCACACTTTAATGCTTCTCTGGTGCTTCCAGTTGTTGGAGGGAAATCCCAACAGGCCCTTGGTCCCTCACCACAGCAAAGAGGAGTTTGGTCCCTAAACGGAGTTTTTGAAGCTGCCTGGGGACCACTAGAGCAAATTATTTCCTCTCAGGGGGAAGGAAATGGAGAGGAGACAAATCTTTGCTGCAAAAGAGTGTTGTTTGTTTCCAAATACTGGAATAAGGGACCTGAAGGGAAAGGGAATCTTGGAGAAAACAAAGCTGAGACAGGGCAGTAAAAAGTCCTTCTGGGAGAGGATCCTGAATCCCACCCTGGATGGTTTGTGCAGGACTCACTTTGCTCTGACAGAATCAGGAGCTTTTTGCTATTAAAAGACTTTTTTTCTTACGAGGGAAACAAAAGATGTCAAGAAGACTCAAGTCTAGGTTTGAAACAAACCTTTCTCTGAGACCTCCTGAGTATCCAAAGCGGTGTTTCCTCGGCTCACAAGGGCCACATTCCGTGGAATTCTGGGGGAACGAGTGACATTTTAAGATGAAAGGGATGTAGAGCACATCCCTGTGGCTGAGTGGGAATGGCAGGACAAGCACCTGTGGATGGTGGCTGTGCCCGGGGAAATGAGGGCAGCACAGCCTGAGGTGCCTCGGTGGAGGGTGAGGGTGGAGGGAAGGATCCAGGCAGGAGGATTTGGGGTGTCCGTGGGCTCCTGGGGCTGCTGAAGATCCTGCTGTGACTGTGGGACAGGGAGGGTGAGGGTGGAGGGAAGGATCCAGGCAGGAGGATTTGGGGTGTCCATGGGCTCCTGGGGCTGCTGAAGATCCTGCTGTGACTGTGGGACAGAGAGGGTGAGGGTGGAGGGAAGGATCCAGGCAGGAGGATTTGGGGTGTCTGTGGGCTCCTGGGGCTGCTGAAGATCCTGCTGTGACTGTGGGACAGGGAGGGTGAGGGTGGAGGGAAGGATCCAGGCAGGAAGATCCATGAATTCATCAAATCTGGCTGCAGCTCCTGCTTCCTGCTCTGAGTGTGGGACAGGGAGGGTGAGCATGGAGGGAAGGATCCAGATTGTGAAGATTTGGGGTGTCTGTGGGTTCCTGGATCTGGTGAAGATCCTGCTGTGGGTTTGGGACAGGGAAGGTGAGGATGGATGGAAGGATCCAACCAGGGAAGATCCATGAATTCCTCAGATCTGGCTGCAGCTCCTTCTTCCTCTCATGCCACAGGAATGGGACAGGGAGGGTGAGGATGGAGGGAAGAATCCAGGCAGGAAGAATCTGGGGTGTCCATGGGTTCCTGGGTCTGCTTGCAGCTCCTTCTTCCTCCCATGAGTGTGTGACAGGAGGGGACAAGGAAGGTAAGGATGCAGGGAAGGATTCAATGAAGAAGGATCCATAAATTCTCTGGGCAGCTCCTTCTTTCCCTCGTGCCACAGGTGGTGACAGGGAGGGTGAGGATGGAAGGAAGGATCCAGGCAGGGAGATCCATGAATTCCTTAGGTCTGGCTGCAGTTCCTGCTTCCTGCTGTGAGTTTGGGACATGAAGGGTGAGGATGGAAGGAAGGATCCAGGCAGGGAAGATCCATGAATTTCTCAAGTCTGGCTGCAGCTCCTGTTTCCCCTCGTGCCACAGGAGGGGCAGGGAGGGTGAGGTGGCTGCCGAGCAAAGGGAAAGGGAACTTTTCATCCTGGAGGCAAACAAAGCCTTTCCAAATCCACACAGGAGTGGGGTCCCGAGTAGGAAACACCTCCCTGAGCCAGGATTGTCCCACAAACCACCCCAAAGTACCCCCAGCCAGCTGTGGTTTTCTTGCTGGTGCTGGATAATGCAACAGGAATTTCCCCAGGGACTGCTCCTAATTGCCTGGAGAGTCCCTGATGTCTGGTGACAAAAAGGACGACATTCCCAGCACAGCCCTTTCCTCAGCAGGGCCATTAATTATGTCCTTCACTCCTCTGGCGGGCTGGGGATCCTCACCAAGCCTGTCAGAACATAATTCTCCTCAGATTCCCATTATTGCTGTCAAATCCCATTCCAATTGCTTCCTAAAGTGGAACATGAGGAGAGCAGACACTCAGGCTGTCTCAGGCACGGGGAGGGAGACCCCAGAAACCTCTTTTCTTCAGGAAATCAGGCTTGCAGAAACCAAAATACTCCTTTTTTGTTGTTTGTTTCTCTGGAGCTCAGCACATCCATCCTGGGAGTGGTCTCCAGCCCTCAGCAGAATGCAGGGATCCCTCTCTTCCCGCAGGAATCTTGGAGCACTCCTGGAAAGCTGTCCCAGCAGAGCCCCCAAGGAATGACCTGTCCTGGAGTCCCAGGAAAAGCTCCTGCAGCAAAGCAGCCCTGGAGGCAGCTGGTGAGCTGCACAGTGGGAGAAATCCCTCTGCCTCAGGATTTCACCCCGGGAATTTACATGGCCTTTAGCTATAGGGTAATTCATCTTTTTTCTTCCCTCGGTGGGGTGCAGAGCTTGGTGCTTTCAGGGACTGGGAGCAGCTCTATTTTGAGGGCTCGAAAACCAGTTAATCCCTTCCCTGGGATGCACCCATGTCCCTGCTCACGGACAGTTTGGCACTTGCCAACTGCAGGGAAAAAAAATCAAATGAAAATGTCTTTACAAGGTGGAATAGTGTCCATCCTTTGTCACTCTTCCATGTGTGAGTGCCAGGAAAGCAGGAGCCAGCTGGGGCTGGAGGAGGGATCCTGAGATCCAGATCCATCTCAGCTCTGGAACAGACTAGAACAGAAATTCAATGTTTTCTCTCCCTTTTTAGTGTGCCTGATGCCTTTTTTAGCACTCTCATGGGAGGCAGGGAGAGCGCAGGGATGTGGGCAGAATAAAGCACTGGCTAAAGGTGGGGGAAAAGAATTCCAGGTGGGAATAACTCCTTGCAGGGCGAGTGACACAGGGACAGGGACCTGTGCTGGGTGGGGACATCCGGGCTCGGAGCAAAATCCAGCTCAGGAGCTGGAATATAGAAGGTGGGAAGAGAAAATCCAGCAGTGGATGAGGGTTGGGAACAGGACAGGGCAGGACCTGGGGGCAGCTGAGCCAGTGTCACCTTGGCCAGGCTGCTGAAAATGCTGGAATGCTTGGCTTGAAAACGCTGGAAGTGCTGGGAACGTGGGGAATGCTGAAAATTATGGAAATGCTGGGAATGCTGGATATGGTGGGAATGCTGGATATGATGGAAATGATGGAAATGATGGAAATGCTGGGAATGCTGGGAATGCTGGAAGTGCTGGAAATGTGGGGAATGCTGGGAGTGCTGGAAATGCTGGAAATGCTGGAAGTTCTGGAAATGCTGAAAATGTTGGAATTGCTGGAAATGTGGAGAATGCTGGAAATGTTGGAAATGCTGGAAATGCTAGGAATGCTGGAAAATATGGAAATGCTGGGAATGCTGGAAGTGCTGGGAATGCTGGGAATGCTGAAAATGTTGAAAGTGCTGGAAATGTGGAGAATGCTGGAAATGTTGGAAATTATGGAAATGCTAGGAATGCTGGAATTGCTGGAAATGCTGAAAATGTTGGAAGTGCTGGAAATGTGGGGAATGCTGGGAGATGCTGGGAATGCTGGAATTGCTGGGAATGCTGGAAATGTTGGAAGTGCTGGAATTGTGGGGAATGCTGGGAATGTGGGGAATGCTGGAATTGCTGGGAATGCTGGAAATGTTGGAAGTGCTGGAATTGTGGGGAATGCTGGGAATGTGCCTGCCGAGGTGCAGAAGCCCTCTAGGAGCTCCGTGCCTCCGAGCAGATGTTGCTCCTCCCGCTCCACCAGCGCTCTCTGCTTCCCAGATGTCCCTGACTAATGAGCAGCTACTTCGTGCTCCTTCCCCTCATTCCTGGGGTCATCCCAGGTCTGAGGGGTTTAAAAATATCCGTGGACACTGCAGCTCAGCACAGCCAGAGTGTTTGCTGTGCGTTGGGAAGTTCTGGTCCAGTGACTGAGCAGGAGGAGGATTTGGAGAGCGTTTTAAACTCCTTTATAAAGCTGGAATGAAGCAGAAGTGTTGGTGCACGATACATCCCTCACATTTCCTCCAGCAAAATCCACGGATGCTGCAGCCACAGGATTCACCCATCCTGGTGGAGGTGGGCTGAGTTTCTAAATCATCCCATGCAGGAGGTGGATGGGAAGATCCCAAATCATCCTATGCAAGAGACGGATGGAGAGACCCCAAAACATCCCTTACAGGAGGGGGATGGAGAACCCCAAATCATCCCATGCAGGAGGGGGATGGAGAATCCCAAATCATCCCATGCAGGAGGGGGATGGAGAATCCCAAATCATCCCATGCAGGAGGAGGATGGAGAATCCCAAATCATCCCATGCAGGAGGGGGATGGAGAACCCCAAATCATCCCATGCAGGAGGGGGATGGAGAATCCCAAATCATCCCATGCAGGAGGGGGATGGAGAACCCCAAATCATCCCATGCAGGAGGGGGATGGAGAATCCCAAATCATCCCATGCAGGAGAGTCTTATTTATGAGCAGAGATTTTAAATGGTCATAGATACGTTTCCTCACCTGCTGCAGGAGGTGGATGGGGAGCCTCCAGATCACCCCATGCAGGAGGTGGAAGGAGAACCCCAAATCATCCCATGGATGGTGGATGGAGAACCCCAAATCATCCCATGCAGGAGGTGGACAGAGAGACCCCAAACCATCCCATGGATGGTGGATGGAGAACCCCAAATCATCCCATAGACCCCAAATCATCCCATGGATGGTGGATGGAGAATCCCAAGTCACCCCATGCAGGAGCTGGAATCAGAGCCCCCAGATCACCCCATGCAGGAGGTGGATGGACAATCCCAAATCATCCCATAGCCCCCAAATCATCCCATAGCCCCCAAATCATCCCATAGCCCCCAAATCATCCCATAGCCCCCAAATCATCCCATAGCCCCCAAATCATCCCATAGCCCCCAAATCATCCCATAGCCCCCAAATCATCCCATAGCCCCCAAATCATCCCATAGCCCCCAAATCATCCCATAGCCCCCAAATCATCCCATAGCCCCCAAATCATCCCATAGCCCCCAAATCATCCCATGCAGGAGGAGGATGGAGAATCCCAAATCATCCCATGCAGGATGCTCCATCTATTCTTTTTCTGAGGGATTTTGGAAGGGGATGAGCATCCTGCTCCTGACATCTGCACTGAGCCATATTATTGGGCTGGGATGAAACACAAACCCCTTTGCAGGTGGCAGTGCTGTAAAAATAAATCGGTTCCAGGTCTGGCGTGGTGAGAAGGAGGCAGGAGCCCACAGCTCCAGCAGCACTCATAATCCTGGGGGAAATGAGTGTGTGAATAATGAATGGGCGCTGGAAAAATAAACCACATTATTGTGGGGAAGATAAGTCTATTAAAGTCCTGCTGCAGAGCCTGCCTGGTGGATTATTGAGTTCTCTGCCTCTGCCTGCAGCTCTTCCCCGTGCTGGGCTGGGTGAGCACCCACCCAGAGCTTTCCATGGGCTGTGCCTGCATCCCAGCTCACCTGGATGGACGTTCCTGGCTTCTTTCCCTGCTCCCCAGAAGTGCCCTGCAGTGGCTTTAACAGGGAATCTCCTGTGGGATGGTGGGGCTACCTAAAAACAGAGGCCAGGCAGAATTAAGGGAATAAAAAGCAGTTTATCTGTATTTATTGAAGGGCTTTCAGGTACACTTAGGGCAGACAAAGCCCCCCAGGGGCTGCACCCAAAATAGATGGGTCACAGGGTTTTCACACTTTTATAATTTTGGTCCATTTGCATATTGGGGGTTAATCTTCCAATTACAGCTTCAGGTAATGAAGTCATTTACCCCAAGTTTGCTCCCCCCAACTCACTTTTGTTTACATTTCTCAGGGCCTGAGGCAGTGAGGTGTCCTTAATTCCCAGGTCTGGAGAGGAATTGGTGTGTCTGCCCAAAATGGGAGAACAGCAGCTCACACTGAATATGGAGTTTAGAGCTATACACTAGAACTGCAGGATTACAAATACATGGAAAATAGAACAGCTAAAATCCTAAGGGATCAGTGGGAGCTGGGTGGATCTGGGAGCACAGCACCCTCAGTCCCTGAGTCCTGGTGGGGTTTCCAGGCTCTGCCCCCACCCCTGTGTGGGGACAGTGTTGTACCAGGGTTATCCTGGAGGGAAAAGCCTCTTGCTTGCAAATCCAGAGTTCCCACGCTCAGCTGCAGGAGGAGATGGGCTGCCAAAGCTTGGCCATCATCTCCAGGTGCTGACACCCTCTTTTCCCTCTCCTTGCAGCACCTGAACCACCTCGAGATGGCTGAGGTGGTGATGAGGGGTCCTGTGGGGTCTTCAGGCCTTCTCCACCCTCCTCTGCAAACCCCTGGGCAGGGAATCCCCCACTCCTGTCCCTTGGGGTGCCACCTCAGCTGCCGTGTCCTGCTCTCCTCGCAGAGGTGTTGGAAACTCTGTTCCTGCCCCACCACCCCTGGCTGTGCTGGCAAAGGGGGAAAACACCCCTGGCCATCCCTCCTGCCTGTGAGTTCTGCTGTCACTGCTGCTCCAGAGCATAAAGGCACCTCCTCACTCACCTGGCTCATCCTCGAGCTCCAGAACAGCCCCACCTGAGCACGTGGGCAGCAAAAGCTGCTCCTCCACTCCCTCAACCCCAAAGCAGCGGCAGCCAAGGCCCCCGTGTGCCAGGACCTGGCGTGCGGGCAGGGACGGGGTCACACCGCTGTCCCCAGGCTCAGCCCCACAGCACTGAGCTGGCTGTGCTGCCCTAATCAGAAAAAGCCAAATTAATCAGTGCAGTGCAGCTCTGAGAAGAGCCTGTGTTGTTCTGCACTGACCTGAAAGGATTTGTCACCACTGCAGCCGTGGCGGGGCACGGTGTCTGCTCCCATTCCAGCTTTCCCTCTGCTCTGGGCTTGTGTTCCCTGGCTTGTTTCTTTTTTTTTCCTCAAAGAAAAAGGGGTTTTGTTTGCGTTTCTCCTTCAGCAGCAGGAAATTTCCAAGAGAACAGTCACTTTCAGTCAAAGTCTGTCCTTTCTGAACGGGCCCATGAGGTTTGGGGAGGTTTTCCCTGTTTCTTTTTGAACTTCTCCAGGATGGGACTTGGGCAAGGTGGAAATGGGGTGTGGGGTCAGCAGCCTCAGCTCTGTGCAGGGACAGATGTGAGGGGACAAACTGCTGTGTGACCACTGCCTGGCAGCCACTGTGACAGATCCAGGGAAGGCTTCAGGGTCTTCCTCCCTCCACTTCAGTCTGGAGCTATGACAGCTCAGGCTGTGCTGAGTTTATCACCCCAAACAGGGCAGGGGTTTTTTGCTTCTTTTTGTTTTCAGCTGAGCCTCAGTCCTGGGCTTCCATGGGACACAGGGAGGAAATGGCCTCACGCTGCTCCAGGGGAGGATTAGGTTGGACATTAGGGAAAATATCTTCATAAAAGAGTTGTCAAGCTCTGGCACTGCTGCCCAGAGCAGTGGTGGAGCCACCATCCCTGCAGGGATTTCAAAGCAGCCTGGATGTGGCACTTGGGTGGCCTTGGCAGTGCTAACATTGAACTCGATGACCTTGGAGGGCTTTTCCAGCCTAAATGACCTCATGATTCCATGCTCACGGTGCCAATGCTCCCATGAGGAAAATCCATCCCCTTTTCTGCTTCCTGCCCTCCTCCAGACACAGCCCAGCCCCTCCATCCATCTGTCACTCCCTGGAGAAGGGGATGGTGAGCAGATCAACCCCGAGCAGAGGTGGGACCTCAGCTGGAGCCTGGGATTGCCCCATCCTGAAGGGGGAAATTACCGCACTGGAAGGCAGCAAAAAAGGAGGGATTTACTTTGGAATGGCTGTGGAATCTTCACCCACAGGCAAGGTGGCATTTGGGGCATCATTTCCTCACCCAGATGTGCACCACAGCAGCTCAGGGGTGTTAATCCAAAGCAGTCCGTGGTGTCACACCCCACCCCAGCTTTGCTAAATCCGATCTGGAGGGCAAAGCTGCAGCTCCTCCTTCTCCTCCCTGGGCTTCCACTCTCGGGGGAGGTTCCTGCGGCACACAGGCAGCACCGGCCCGGGATTGGTGCTTGGAGAACGAGCTCGATGCGATCTGGGGGATTGCAGGGGGTAAAATAACATCAATAACGGAGAGAGCACTAAGGGAACCAGCCAAGGCTGCCCTCGGCTCGCTGATTTAGGATTCGCTTTGAAAAGAGATTTCCCTTCAGGGGAAACACGTGGGAGCCCCGCCGGCGGGAGGGGAGGGGAGGGGAGGGGAGGACTGCAGGAGCAAAGGGAAGGNAGAACTGCAGGATTACAAATACATGGAAAATAGAACAGCTAAAATCCTAAGGGATCAGTGGGAGCTGGGTGGATCTGGGAGCACAGCACCCTCAGTCCCTGAGTCCTGGTGGGGTTTCCAGGCTCTGCCCCCACCCCTGTGTGGGGACAGTGTTGTACCAGGGTTATCCTGGAGGGAAAAGCCTCTTGCTTGCAAATCCAGAGTTCCCACGCTCAGCTGCAGGAGGAGATGGGCTGCCAAAGCTTGGCCATCATCTCCAGGTGCTGACACCCTCTTTTCCCTCTCCTTGCAGCACCTGAACCACCTCGAGATGGCTGAGGTGGTGATGAGGGGTCCTGTGGGGTCTTCAGGCCTTCTCCACCCTCCTCTGCAAACCCCTGGGCAGGGAATCCCCCACTCCTGTCCCTTGGGGTGCCACCTCAGCTGCCGTGTCCTGCTCTCCTCGCAGAGGTGTTGGAAACTCTGTTCCTGCCCCACCACCCCTGGCTGTGCTGGCAAAGGGGGAAAACACCCCTGGCCATCCCTCCTGCCTGTGAGTTCTGCTGTCACTGCTGCTCCAGAGCATAAAGGCACCTCCTCACTCACCTGGCTCATCCTCGAGCTCCAGAACAGCCCCACCTGAGCACGTGGGCAGCAAAAGCTGCTCCTCCACTCCCTCAACCCCAAAGCAGCGGCAGCCAAGGCCCCCGTGTGCCAGGACCTGGCGTGCGGGCAGGGACGGGGTCACACCGCTGTCCCCAGGCTCAGCCCCACAGCACTGAGCTGGCTGTGCTGCCCTAATCAGAAAAAGCCAAATTAATCAGTGCAGTGCAGCTCTGAGAAGAGCCTGTGTTGTTCTGCACTGACCTGAAAGGATTTGTCACCACTGCAGCCGTGGCGGGGCACGGTGTCTGCTCCCATTCCAGCTTTCCCTCTGCTCTGGGCTTGTGTTCCCTGGCTTGTTTCTTTTTTTTTCCTCAAAGAAAAAGGGGTTTTGTTTGCGTTTCTCCTTCAGCAGCAGGAAATTTCCAAGAGAACAGTCACTTTCAGTCAAAGTCTGTCCTTTCTGAACGGGCCCATGAGGTTTGGGGAGGTTTTCCCTGTTTCTTTTTGAACTTCTCCAGGATGGGACTTGGGCAAGGTGGAAATGGGGTGTGGGGTCAGCAGCCTCAGCTCTGTGCAGGGACAGATGTGAGGGGACAAACTGCTGTGTGACCACTGCCTGGCAGCCACTGTGACAGATCCAGGGAAGGCTTCAGGGTCTTCCTCCCTCCACTTCAGTCTGGAGCTATGACAGCTCAGGCTGTGCTGAGTTTATCACCCCAAACAGGGCAGGGGTTTTTTGTTTCTTTTTGTTTTCAGCTGAGCCTCAGTCCTGGGCTTCCATGGGACACAGGGAGGAAATGGCCTCACGCTGCTCCAGGGGAGGATTAGGTTGGACATTAGGGAAAATATCTTCATAAAAGAGTTGTCAAGCTCTGGCACTGCTGCCCAGAGCAGTGGTGGAGCCACCATCCCTGCAGGGATTTCAAAGCAGCCTGGATGTGGCACTTGGGTGGCCTTGGCAGTGCTAACATTGAACTCGATGACCTTGGAGGGCTTTTCCAGCCTAAATGACCTCATGATTCCATGCTCACGGTGCCAATGCTCCCATGAGGAAAATCCATCCCCTTTTCTGCTTCCTGCCCTCCTCCAGACACAGCCCAGCCCCTCCATCCATCTGTCACTCCCTGGAGAAGGGGATGGTGAGCAGATCAACCCCGAGCAGAGGTGGGACCTCAGCTGGAGCCTGGGATTGCCCCATCCAGAAGGGGGAAATTACCGCACTGGAAGGCAGCAAAAAAGGAGGGATTTACTTTGGAATGGCTGTGGAATCTTCACCCACAGGCAAGNAGGGAAGGGAAGGGAAGGGAAGGGAAGGACTGCAGGAGCAAAGCGGAGTCAAATCCCTTCGGAAGAGCAGCTGGGCAGGCAATTCCCACTCCATCAATGGAGTGTGAGTGGCCACGTTTTAGCTCGGGGGGGTCACCGGGAAGGGGAGGGGGAGAGGCTCGTCCTCAGCACAGGAATCCAGGCACATCCCTCTGGGAAGGGCTTCAAAGCTCTCCTGCCTCAAACGCCTTTCCTGCTTGTAGCCCTTGCTTTGTATTTTCATTTTTTCAAACGCCGCCTGATCACGCTAATCAATACATCCTGGGATAATTCTTCCTGGCTTCCATCGAATTGGAATCGGCTTTTATCAGCATTTTGCCGTGGCTGTGGTGGTTGGTCAGGTCCTGGTGTTCCTTCCCCAGCTGCTTTCCCCTCCCCGAAGGTGACACCACAGGGTGATCCTGTTTGGAATTGCCCTTTACAGCCAGAATTGATCATCTTGCCCTTTGATCCTGCTCTCTTCCTGCCTCTCCTCCTCCTGTGCCGGCAGGAGCGATGCGGGACGCTGGGGATGGGTGAGGCCAGGCAGCCAGGTGGGTTTTTCTCCCCAAAGCCATCTCTAGGAGCACACAGGAGCTCACACGCCCTCCTGCTTCATCCTTGTGGAGGCCGGAGGAGAAGGAGGGGCTCGGGTCCATCAGACATGGGATGGGAGGCTGCATCCCTCTCCCTCACTCCTCACAGGGTGGAAGTGGATGTTTAATCCCAGATTTCTGCGGCTGGGGAGCTGAGAAGGTTTGGGGGTTACTACAGGAATCACTCCAGATTTTGGCCCTCATGTTTGGGATCAAAACCCCCCCTCCGACACCACAGAGAAAGCAAAGGCGGTAATGGAAGAGGCTTCGGGACGTTTTTGGCACATTTACTGATATTTCCTGGGGGAAATTCCTGCTGTAGAGCAGAGCCACCCCTCCCTCCCTCCTCTCCCCGCTGCGCTGCTGGCCGTGATCGATTCCCGGTGTCACCCCGGGCCAGGTCCGGGCTCTGCGCCCCTGGGCGCGGGGGAAGAGTCACCCACATCAGCGTCACGGTCATTAATCTTCATTACCCGTGCCAGGGCTCGGAGCCCATCAACCCCGGCTGCTCTCGGCTGTCAAACCCAGGTCTCGCCGGGCTGAGCCGCGCCGTGCCCAGCGAAGGGCAGGAAGAAGGCGGAAAGGATGGAAATCTAGGGAGAGGAGGAGTGCAGACACCTGGTTTTTAAAGAGCACAGGTATTGGAGCGTGCCCTTGCTGTCACCCTCTCCCTTCCCGACCCAATCTCCTCTTTCACAGATGCAGCAGCCCCCAAAAGGACCAGAAAGCAGCAGCACCACACCAGGATTAACATTATCCCTAATTCTTTTCCTCTTTTCCCAGCAATTATTTGCATTGAAAATCTCAGAGATTTTTGCCTCGGGCTAACACAGCCCCCCATCTCTGCACTTCTTCTGAAAGCATTCCCAAAATATTCGGGTTGGGGAGAGGGAAGGGGAGTTTCCCAGCTGTCTGGCCATTTAGAAGGGCAAAAAAAAAAAGATCAAATTCCAGCGGCTGCTCAGTGCAGGGGACTGTGCTGCTGCATTAGCTGGATCAGCTTGGAAAACGTATCCTTCAATCAGTTTAAGCCCCTAGGCTTGATGTAATTTTACTGCTGCCTTCTCTCTGAGGTGCTTTTACGGCTGCTATCTCTGAGTATTTACAGCAAAGCGAGGAGAGACTTGGCTCGGTTTGTCCCCACCGCGGGTGGCAGCTCAGGGTTGGCACAGGAGGGTTTTCCAGGGATTCATCCTGCGTTTTTCAGCACCAGCAGAACCCCCAGCCTGGGCAGGAACTGCTCCTTAAATCGTCCCATCCCAGGTTTTTCCTCCTGGGAGCTGAATTTGCCGTGGGCGCAGCTCCTCCTGGATTGGCGAGGGTGCTCCCTGGTTTTTGCCACCCCTTCCAGCCAGGTTTTCAGGAGGAAAAGCCTCCCTGGAGATGAGGAAAACTGCAAATCAAGCGGCGAGGCTGCATGTGCCGAGAGCTCCGCGCTTTCCTCCAGCCTGGAACCGAGCTCGGTTTTAAATCGGGCGCAGAACACGCGCCAGGCTTGGGCGTGCGCTTGATCCCAACTCCGCCGGACTAAAAAGGACGCGGCTTAAAGTTCAGCACGAGTTTAAAGCGCTCTGCGAGGTGGAGCCAAATCCGCCGAATCCAGCCCCGCAGCGAGCGCTTTAAATGGAGCTAATTGCGCATTGTGTGCGATGGGCGAGCCCTTCCCTCCAAAATCCCCGCCCGGGAATTCTTGGGAAGCTTCTGCAGCAGCTGCAGATCCCTTTTCCCATCCCATTTTCTATTCCTTTTTCTATCCAATGTGCAAAATTCCAGCGCGCCGTGCAAATCCAGCTGGAAGCAGCGCTGGTGTCCACAGGGATTTATTCGAGCAGCCCGGGGCTGTGTTTTAGGCACCTCGGGTAAATCCAGGTGGGATCCACAGCTCAAAACCCACAGGGGACCAGAGCGGGGAGAGGAGAAATGATGGGAACCCTCAACGTGGCCTGCAGCACACCCTGAAATTGGGGAGATTTCTGCATCATTTCTGCTTCCCAGGGCCGTCCCCTCCATCCAGGGGATCCTGCTGTCCCTGCTCCTGGCAGAGCCATCGTCCTCGCTCCCCTCCAGCTTCTGGAGCTCCTGGGCTGCTCAGGGTGGCACCTCCAGTGGTGTCCCAGTGCTGCAGGGTCACCCGGGGGTGCTGGGCAGGAGGGATGTGACAGAGCCAAAGTGTCCCCACCAGGGCTGAAGTGACACCCTGAGTTGTGACTGCTGGGGACATTCATCCTCACTGAACCCCTTGAAACAGCTGATCCCAGATCCAAGGGCCTTCAGCTCCATCCAGCTTCCCTTCCCTCGGGTGAAACCCACCCTAAACCCACCCTGTGCCCACGCAAGACCCTGTAAATGGTTTTTATCCCCTGTTTTTTATCCCACCTTGCAGATAACCTGAGTTCATTCACCCACATGGCCCCAGAGCTGCCACGACCTTCTCCAGCAGCTGCCCTTGGCCTTTGAGGTGTCCCTCCTGGAGTCATTTTGAAATAGCCTGGATGGATGGATGGATGGATGGATGACGGATAATGGATGGAGGGATGGATGATGGATGGATGGATGGATGGATGGATGGATGAATGGATGGATGGATGGATGGATGAGGGATAATGGATGGAGGGATGGATGATGGATGGATGGATGGAGGGATGATGGATGGAGGGATGGATGGATGGATGGATGGATGGATGGATGGATGGATGGATGATGGATAATGGATGGATGGATGGAGGAATCGATGATGGAGGGATAGATGATGGATGGATGGATGGATGGAGGGATGGGAATGGATGATGGATGGATGGACAACATATAAATGGATGGATGGATGGATGGATGATGGATGGAGGGATAGATNAGTGAAACACCAGGGAGGTGCTTTGGGGATCAGTCTGGGGGGGATGAGAATGGTGATTTCTGGCCAGAGGTAAGAGGGATGGTGGGAAGGTCAGAGTCAAAGGAACTGCTGGCTTGGGCACAGGGATAAGGCACAGTCCCTCTTCCTGCTTTGTGAGGAGGGATGGAGAGATGGATAGATGATGGAGGGATGGATGGATGGATAGGAATGGATGATGGATGATGGATGGATGGATGGATGATGGATGGATTGATGATGGATGGATGATGGATGGATGATGGATGGATGATGGATGATGGATGGATGATGGATGGATGATGGATGATGGATGGATGATGGATGGAAATGCTCCAGATGTGTGTGACAGGCCCAAAAAACTTGTCCTGGGATTTTGTGGCTGCCATTTCACCTCCTCCATGCAAGGGACGCACCCCAAACTGATTTTGTTTTCTGGGACAAAGCCCACTTGTCCATCCCTCTGTCCATCCCTCACATCTCAGTTTAGCCAAGGCTGAGCCAGGGCCCTTTGCTGCCTCGACTGTGCAGATGAAGGTAAAGTTGTTAATGTGGTAAATTAAATTCATTAATCAAGGGGAAGAGAAGATCCTGGAGGGAAGGGTTCTCATCCATCCACTCCCTGCCACCTCTAATGGGGCTTTTGTTCGCCTGCATCTTCATCTTCCAGATGCAGAAATTCCAGGACTGAGCTGAACTGGAAATTCCAGGAGGAGGAAGCCCAAAATCCTTCTCCCCACCCCCCTTTGCATGCTCCAGGCTGGGGAGGTTGCTAAGTGACAGCGTTTCTGC
Source organism: Irena cyanogastra (assembly GCA_013397155.1). NCBI lineage: Eukaryota > Metazoa > Chordata > Aves > Passeriformes > Irenidae > Irena > Irena cyanogastra. Next base: position 1,174,058 of record VWZV01004171.1, on the reverse strand, counting down.
TCTCACTAACTCCCAGCGAGAACCTGAGTGCCTAAAAGAAAAAAAAAAAAAAAAAAAAAAAAGGAGATTTAAGGACCTGATAACACCGGGGCTTGGGGGCTCTGGGAGGAATGGGGGGGATTCCACGCAGGAATTTGGAGGGGATTCCTGGGAATTCCACCTTGCCTGCAGAGCTGCAGCGTGCCCAGATCCACGGGCATCCCTGGGGGGTTTCAGCCCAGTTTGAGCCTGAGGGCTGCCGTGCCTCAGTTTCCCTGTCTGTGTGAGGAAGCTCAGGTCTGTGGGGACAGCCAGGTGCCACCTGGACACCCAGGACGTGGATCCTGTGCCAGGTGTGGCACTGCAGGGCTGATCGATTTCACTGGCTCTGACCAAGGAGCGATTTCACCTCTCTTTACCCAGACAAATTCCCGCACGGACTGGGCGGATCCCGAGGCCCTGGAGCAGAGCCGGGTGCAGTCAGCCCAGCCCTTCCCTTCTCCCCCTGCCAGCAGCTCCATTTGGGTTTTTTTTCCTCCCGCTGTTGTTGGGATTGCTGTTCTGCGATCCCATTTAAAACCATTGATTTACCACCGAGGCCTCAATAAGCAATTTGGAGCGATTGGAGCTGTTATCTCGCTGCTGGCAGGGAGGGGGGGAAAAGGGGGAAAGGAGAGGGAAAAGAAGGAAGAGAAACACCTGGAGCTCCCCACAGCCGGCCTGGATCCATCTCTCCCTCCGTTCCACACCTCTGGAAGGCTGGAGGGTGTTTGAGTGCTGTGCTCCAGGAGCAGGGAGATGGTCCTGGCTCCTTTTATTGGGATTTAGCCTGGGTTTGCCAGCACAAAGGGCCTGCAGGACAGGGGAGATCCAAGGAGGGCTCTGAGGGTCAGAACTTGGGAATAAATTGGATTTTTCCACCCCAGATTGGACATGAGCTCAATCACAGCCGTGGGCACTCGTGGGAAGCGTGACAGCCCCAGCAGGGCTGGGAGCTCTTCTGCAGCTTGGCTCCAAAACTTCTTCCTCTTCCTGCTCAGATCTGAGGCCCTGGGTGCCTCCTCCCCTCCAGGCTGTGTCTTCTCTCTGTCCTTGGAAAAACACCTTTTTGGGGCAGGGGGGGAAGGAAAAGGAAATCCCAACCTGCTTAAAGGGAAATCTCTGCATCAGCGAGCTCAGAAACAAAACCTCCCCAGCTCCATCAGGAAAAAAACAATTCCCAGGATCGAGGGGAAGGACAAAACATCCCAGCACAGTCAATTCTAGCAATAAATTTCTGGTAAATTTCCATTTTTATCAGTAAATTTCCTTCAGAGCCCACCTGGGAAAGAGTTCAGGTCTTCAGAGTGCCTCAAAAAGCACAATTAAGGTGGGGTTTGGGGGCAGTTGTGTCTTTTCAATCATTAAAATGAGTTCATAAGAGCCCTGGGAGGCTGTCCCAGAAAGGTTTTGCCTCCTTGCTGCTGGATGGAGAACTCTCCTGGCCAAAACCTCCCAGACAAACCCTACACCCAAAATCTGCTCATGGAGAGGGTGAGAGGATCTGGTAAATGTGAGCACCGCAGTGACTGAAAACCAATTGTGAGCGTTCTTAGAGTGGAGAGGAGATAAATCAGCAACAAAGCAGAGAGCTGTGGTAATGACAGCTCTACAAACACCCTAAAGAAGTGATCCTGCTGCTTTCCAGAGGGTTTGGGAGCTGCTTTTTGTGGCCAGGCATGTGCAGGGGGTGCCTGTGCCCCGCTTGCATGCACAGTGAGCAAAGTGATGCTCTTTGGTGGCACCTCAGAAATGATGGCTTTTGGTGAAATGACACTGAAGTTGTGGCTGTTGCTCCCAGAAATCCCTGGTTTGTGTTTCTCCCGTCTCCAGTGCTTTCTGCTGGGATGGAGGTCACCCTCAGTGCCTTTTTTTCATGTGTTCCCCTGCTCACCAGGGTGCCCAGTGTGGTGGTTTTGCATGGGAGGCAATCAGGAAGTGATGCAAAGCTCCCGTGGAATTGACAATTTGTGGAACCACCAAGAAGCTGTACACTAAAAGCTGTGAAAAGCAGCTGAAAAATGAAAGAAATCCCAGGAAATCTCAAATTGGTGAACCAAAACCACTACCCCCAGTTTGTGTGGGTACCACACACAGCATCCAGAGTGACCCCAGCCCCTGGAACCAGCAAAAACCACCCAAGGAAACACCTCAGCAAAAAAAAAAAATAACCCTTCCATGTTGTAAACATCTCCAAATTCCCAGTTTTCTGTGGGGAAAAGGAAGATTTTTATGTGATGAGTTGGAGCAGGACCCTGAGCTGCCTCTCCCTGAGACCAGATCCTTCCAAGTGCCCCAAGGGATCATTTCCATGCTGGAGGGCTCATCCTGGGTCAGGGCGTGCTGAGTTCCACCCCTGTGCTCCCCACAGCTTTTTTCCAGAGGCATTTTGGCATCTTCAGCTGTTGGAAGAGCAGAGCCAAGGCCATTCCTCCCCAAACTCAATATCTCCTTCCCAGCTATGCCAACGACAGATTTATTTGGGCTTTTTCTTTTTCCTGGTTCTGGAGTAGTTGAGGGAAAAAAACAGAAATCACTTTCCAGAGACATCATCTGTGCTCTGTCTCCGTTCCAGTCAAAATCAAAAAGGGCTTGGGTTGATTTCCAGCTTTTTAAGGTAAAAAATAAATAAATGCAATCAAAGGACGTGTCGGGGGGAAGAAACTCCAGATCAAAAGATTGAGGCAGCTCGTTGCGAGCCAAGGAAACATGTCAAGAGGAAATATTTTTATTTCTGAACGTGGTTTTTTTTCTGTCTTTTTCCTCTGGAAGTTTTCAGCCACAAACCATCAGGGATAAATGCAAGGGGCTTGGAGTGATCTGGGATAGTGGGAGGGGTTGAAGGTGTCCAGGAGGGGTGGAATGAGATGGTTTTGAAGGTGGAATGAGATGGTTTTGAAGGTGGAATGAGATGGTTTTGAAGGTCCTTTCCAGCCTAAACCATTCCATGATCCAGCAGGTCCCTGTGGGGATCCGGGGTGGGGAGAGGGAGCTCGGGAGGGTGCAGGGATTCCCCATGGAATGGAATGGACTGGGATGGGTCCAGAGGGGTTAGGATCACCAGCAGGGGGGTGAAGGGGTGGGCACAGCCCTGTGGAGCCACTAGAGATCAAAGGTGGGGCTCAAAGGTGCTCATGGGCCTCTCCCAGTGCTTCTCGCAGCTCTGCAGCTCCATAAATCCCTGACTGGGTTACACCAACCCCAAAACAGCTTTTTCCCCACCTCCACTACAGATACTACTCAGAGAATCCTCTCCTTTCTCTGAGTAATCCTAGAGCCACCCGAGCAGCAATTCTTCCTCATTTTTTTTCCCAGTGTTAAAACCCAGGAACTCTGGTACCTCCGTGTCCCCAAACCAGGATGGGATTTGTTCAGTGCCAGGTAAAACGGCCAGGACAGAAAGGGAAGGGTTCCCAGGAAGCAGCAGGATCATTCCCACGGCATTGATGGGGGCAGGGCTGCTGCTGGCTCAGCACTTTGAACCCCTGGATTTCATCAGCAGAGTGCTCAGCCCTCGGCTAATTGGATTTGCCGTCGTTAGGGTGATCTATGCCTCCTCCAAGAATTCTGGGCACGAGCCTGGCTGGCATTTTAGCAGGGCCAGGGAGCCAAAAAGGCCTGAACCTGCAAGGTCGGGCAGGCAAAGGCGTCCTGGAGTGCTGGGACATCAAATATTGGGACATCAAACCCCGGGGTGTCACTCCCTGGTAAAGGCAGGGACAGAGCTGGAGTTTGGGCTGAGGGAGGGTTTTATTTTTAACTGGCACCTCGCAAAGGACAGAATCAGACCCTGCAAATCCCGGGGCAGAGTGGGTGTGGAAACCAGCTGGGATTAATTACTGAGCTGTGGATTCCTGCCGCATTAATCAGGCTGCATCCCAAACTGCAGCCCCGAGCCTGCCACGGACCAGTGGCAAGGTAAACTGAGGCATGGGTGGGTGAACCTTTGTCAGGGGGGCTTTGAGGGGCTCTGCACCTTGTCCCTGTCATGCTGGACCATGACAAAGCTGCTGTTTCCATCCCCAGTTTGGCTTTTCCAGATGTGTCTCAGTTGAAGCCACTTTTTCCTCAATCTGGTTTCTCCCCGTCGTGTGGAGCAGCTCTTTACATTTCCAATGAAGACAGAGAGCCACGACCAAAGCCAGCTGTAAACTCACAAATTTGCAGCGAATGAAAATTCTTTTTTTTTTCTTTTTCCTGGCTGAAAAGGCTTTGCTTTACCTGAGATGGTAAAAAAAAAAAATACAGTTTTGGCTCCAAGCATGAGGAGAGCCCAGGAGCTCAGCTGTGCCTCAAAAATCAGATATTTGGGAGGTGTTTGCTCTCACAGGAAGAATCAAAGGCTCCAGCCCTGCCCAGCCCTCCCAGCCTGGTTTTCAATCAGTCCCAGAGGAGCCCGGATAATTGGGAGCTGTGTCACAGCAGGTCAGACAAGCTGCTCTTCCCTGACCTTTAAATCCAGGAACTCACAAAATTGGGGCTTTTCTGCAGCCAGGCTGCCGGGACAGCATCTGCTGCCTGCCCTGCCTGGCTGTGGGTGCAGGAACAGATGGATTTATCCATGGGTTTATCCCAACCATCCCTCCGCATCCAGCCCAGAGCAGAGCGGGACAGGGGACAGGGAATCCCGGCACGGGACCCTCGGGGACAGCCGGGGACAGGCAGGGACAGGCGGGTCAGCCCCCCGCAGTGCCCGGATGATCCCGGCAGGGGCAGGAGAGAACTCCGGGAATGATTCCCGGCCCTGCTGAGTCGGGGCGGTGGGAACGAGCCCGCTCCTTCAGGGGAAGCCGCGGGAGCGCATGGAAAATGCAGCCAGGGGTAAAGGATCAAGGATCTGCCTCTCCCAAAGCCGGCCTGGTGATGGCTCAGGTTTGAGCTTTTCTATTTTTCACATTCTGTGCTGCTTTAGTGGGCAGTTCTGAGCTCCATATCAGGGCATGGTGAGCTCTCTGCACAGAGCAGGGAGACAAAACAATTCCTGCTTCAGCTGGGGACCAAGGACAAATGATCCAAATCTCAGCCCAAGAGCACAAACAACGTGGGCTGAAGAGAGAAAAACAAGGATGGGACTGCATCAGCTAAAGCTGGAACTGGACAATGAACCCCAATGTGCAAATGGAGCAGAACTGATCCCAGTGACAGAGCCTGTGACAGATTGTCCATTTTGTGACCATTTTGGTTCATCTTGGGTGCAGCCCTGGCTGGGCTCTTGCGCTGCCCAAGGTGGATCCATTGAGGAAATCCCTTTAATAAATCCCTACTTTGTTCTTTAACTCTGCCCAGCCTCTGTTCTAGCTCAGCCTTCTCAAGGCCTCACTGGTGATGATCCTTTACTGAAATGCTGTTTCGAAAGCCCAGAGGTTTGGAGGAGCAGCCTCTGTCCCAAATCAGAGAATTCCTGAATGGTTCGGGTTGGAAAGGACCTTAAAACTCATTTAATCCCAATGATGTGAGCAGAGACACCTTGCCCCACACTAAAGAAACCCAGAAAGGCCCCACAATTCCTGGCAAGCCCGAAGGGAGTCCTGGAGAGCAGCACAAAGCCCTGAAAACCATTTCAGAGGGGCTCCAGTCCTGCCATCCTTGGAAAGTGCTGGGGAGAGGAAAAGGAGGGAATCTGAGGAGGCTCCGAGGTGCTCCTGGGGGATTTGGGAACCTGCAGCTGGGATATTTAGGATCTTTAGAAGGATCCTCAGCTGGGAGGGAGAGAACAAGGAGGAGGAGCCCCAAAATTTGGTATCTGATGGGTTTTCCTGCTCCTGGAGCCCCTCAGAAGCCGGTGGTGCTGGGCTCCAGCTGGTGCGGAGACAGGAGCATCGCTGTCTGTCCCTCCTGTCTCCCTCGGGAGGGATCCCGGCTGAGCCAGGCAGAACAAACAGCCGCGAGCCCGCAGAAAGAACGGCGCAATTAGCAAAGCAATTAAACCGCGGCTGCCGCGCAAATCCTGCCCCGGTAATGTCAACAGCGAGGGGACGGGGGGGACAGAGCCGGTCCTGCCGTGATTAAACTCCTCCCGGACAGCCAGGGATGGCTTTTCTTATCCCGGGGATTGAATCTCCCTCCGTCCCCTGGGATGCGGGGCAGCGCCGCGTCCCCCACAGGTTTTGGGGTCGCCGTTCCCGGGCAAGTGCCACCCTGGGGACACGGCTGAGAGCGGCTGGAGGCATCCCAAGGGGGTGGGGTTGGGGAAAAAGGGTTGGGGAAAAGGGAAGGGGCCGATCTCAGCACGGGATAATCCCGATTTCTCACTCTCCTTTGGTCCCTCCTCTCTCTGAGCACGCAGGCGTTGATGCTCGGTGAGGTTTGCGGGGTTTTGTAGGAGTTTGAAGGATTTGTAAGGCACGGCCGGGGGCACAAGCGTCCCGTGGGGAGGAGGGGACATCGGGGTGCAGGTCCCCAGCCCTGCCTCCTGCTCACGGGTGGCTCCTGCAGCCTCACGAGGCCAAATTAAAATGCAAATTTGTCCCCTGCCTGCTGGGAACAGATAGTGAAGGGGAAAGGCAGCAGGGATAAACACAGGGAGCACTGAGAGAGCTGCTTTTTCCTTATTTTACCCGTTTTTTTTTTCTTTCTGTGGCACTCAGCTGTTTGGTTGGGGTTTATTGAATGGGGTCTGAGGCAGTCAAGGGGAAGGTGCTGGGTTTGGGGTAGCACAGCTGGGTTTGGGGCTTGTCCCCGTGGGTGCCACCAGCTTCCAGCTGCAGCCTCCATCTCCCCATCTCCAACAGCACTCTGGGGTCTTTTTAAAAAACTATTATGTCCCAACTGGATCATTCCCATGGGGAAAAAATAAACTGGCAGTGGTAGGAGTGAAGAGGACCAGACACCATCAGAGAGTTCCCATTTTTCTGGAGTTTGTCCCTGGGTGTTTTGCATTTGCTGATGGACTTCCAGGGCATCAGGACCTTGGAAAAAATGGTGGGGAGCTGCTCTCCTGGTATTCTGAATTCCCAGAGGGACTGGGATGGTGGGTGAGGCTCAGGAGAGTGTACTTAGGGGTGTCTGTAAGTGCACCCCTGCCCCTGAGCAAAGCCTTGATATATTATACAGCCTTTATAGAGATATAAATAAATATATAAATATAAAGATATACATTAGAGATGCATCTATATGTATGAAGTCTAAACACATCCATATGTATGAAGTACAAATATCTACATCTGAAGGTACCAATTAATAGCTGGAGCTACACAGAAGGCTTTGCTCTCTTCACCCAGGAATGATTGGAATCAGGGAATTGCCTGGAGGAGATGCCAGGGGGTGCAGGACACAGACTGGGAGCTCACAGCCCTGAGAGCATCCCACAAACACCGAGGGGCTGTGGGTGCTGAATTCCCAAGGGTTCCTGGGTGCTGAGCTGGATCCATCAGCTGGGACGGGAAGCGATGGGCTGGAAAACCACTGCTGGTGCTTGTTGCCAGAGCTGGGCTTGGCTGCAGCTGGGAGAGCAGCCAGGAGAGGTGGGACAACCTGGCAGGGGGGACGCCCCGTGCCAAGCCTGGCCAAGCTCCCAGATTCCCACAGCTCTGTGCCTGTTGTCTCCATCTTCCACCTCCACATGGACCGGAGTCAGGCTGCCAGCTCTTATTACAACTATAAAATTTTATTCAACCCTTTTCTGACCTTTCCCCCCTCTTTTTTCCTCCCTTTTTAATTTTTTTCCCCCCCACAAATATTCATTTATGTTAATTGAGCGAGGAGGTTTGGTGGTTCCAGGCAGGGGAGGCAGCTGTGTTCATTTTCCTGCTCAGAGCCACAATCAGCTCCGTGGCTGCTTCAGATAAGGGGGCAGAGTAAAACCAGCTCCCTGCATGCCCTGCCTGCACTCTGAGCACGTCTCAACCCCCCCATATTTACATTTATATTTGTGTATTTATATTTATGTGTATATATATGTATATAGAAAACCAGAGCACTCAGGTGAATTTTAAGGCCACCCAGGGGAGAAACTTTCACAGACCCAAAATTGAGAAACTTTCACAGACCCAAAATTGATAAACTCCTTTAGGAGGCTTTTGAAACACCACACACCACCCCTGACCACGGCTCACCTGCCAGGGAAACTGAGGCACAGGTGGGGCTGCTCTCTGCCCACTCAGGCTGCCCAAGAGGGGAGGATTTTGGAGGGAAACCCTCAAAACCACAGCTTTGACCCCAAAATGCTCAGTCAAAGCTGAGCCACCCCCCAGCAGACCCCACAGCCACCAGGGCTCACCCCAAACCCACTGGGAATCCCCACCCCGGGCACCACAGCAGAGAGAGGGCCCATGACAGTGCTGCCACTTGCTTTTTGTTTCATTTTTTTTCCTTTTCTGGTCTTTTATTTAAGAAAAAAAAAAAAAGAAAGAAATAAAAAGAAAAAAAAAAGAAAAAAAAAAAAGAGACACAGTGGTGGGTAACTTTCGATCCAGAAATAATCTGCTGCCAACCTCCACCAGGTGATGCTGGGGGGTCCCTGTCCCCACATGCTCGGTGCCCATGGGGACAATTGCACAGCCCAGGGTCCCCAGCCCTGGTACCCGGGTGTCCCCCCCAGGCTGGGGACACTCCACACTGGGCTGGGAGATGGGGTGGCCCTGGATTCACCCCTTGGGTGACCCAGAGGGGCTGGGAGGTGCCACCAGCACGGGGGGACCGGGAGGCATCGGGTTATGGCAGTCAGAAGGCACCACACAGGCTGAGCCTGGCCCCGGGCATCCCTGCTGGGCTGGCACTGGGGAGCTGGGCTGGCACTGGGGGAGCTGGGCTGGCACTGGGACACACAGGCCAGGTCCCAGTGAGGCTGTCCCCGGGGCACTGGGAAGCCCCCACAGCACATTCCCATCCCAGAGCCACGTTCCAGCACTGGGAGGGGGCACAAACTGGTGGCTGGCCCTGGAGGCCCCAGCAGGACTGTGGGGTGGGGCGGCCCAGCACTGGCCCCGTGGCTGGGACAGAGGGACAGGCAGGGTGGGCAGCAAATGGCCCAGCTGGTCGCCTCCGAACTGCCCAAGCACCGGGAATCTGGGGCTGGGACACAGCAGGTGATGGGGACAGCAGTGTCCTGGGCCCGTGGCCATTGTGCCCCCCATTCCTGCCTCCCTCAGCATCACCCGGTGTGGGCCAACACCCCAAAACCCACGGGGTGACCCAGCACTCACCTCCAAAATTGTGCAACTGAGCGCAGCAAAGGCTGGGGAGGCCCTCGGGGAGCCCTCACCCACCACCTCCCTGCTGGGTTCCGGGCGGAATCGGGATCTCTCCCCTTTCCCAGCCCCTTCCCGGCAGGAGCCACAGCCTCCTCCTGCCAGGGCCACACGCGCGCCCTGAGCTGTGACCCCGTTGTCCCCGGTGGCCGGGGGGCCACGCGTGAGCCGCTGCCTCCCCCAGACAGCCGTGAGGAAAGGGCGAGAACTGAAAGCAGGCCCCCCGGAGGTGCCTTTGGACGGGGTGAGGAGGTGAGATGTGCGGAGGAAGGGGCCGAGCGCGGGCGGCCGGCCCCGGGGAAGCGTGGTGGCGCGGCGTGGCACGGCGTGGCGTGGCGTGGCACAGCGTGGCAGCCCCTCCCTCCCGCCCCGTCCCCGCCGCCCCTGCGTTAAGCGATCTCCTTGATCCTGCGGATGTAGTTGTGGAGCTCCTCGGGGTCCTGCAGCCCCATGTCCTGGCACACCCATTCCAAGTCCTCCTCGTCGGCGATGGGGATGGAGTTGTAGGCCAGCTCGTCCGAGGGCATGGTGGCGAAGGTGGTGAACTTCACCCGCTTCCGTTTGGAGGTGGGCGAGTTGAGCGGGTCCTCGCTCTGGTCCCGCGTGGAGCCCCCCGAGGAGCCGTCCCCGCGCCCGTGCACCTGGCTCTGCACGCTGGTCTGCGAGCTCCCGCTGCTGTGGTGGTCCCCGTGGCAGCAGGTCTGCACGTTCTCCAGCGGGTTCCCCGGGCTCTCGGGCTGCGGGGAGAGGTCATTGTGAGCCCGCAAGGGCTGCCCGTTGCCCAGGAAGACCCAGTGGTGGGAATGGTCCATGTTGGTCTGGCCTTCCGGCGGGATGCGCTTGTGCCGGTACTTCAGCACAAAGACGATGCAGTTGATGAGGAAGACCAAGATGGCCAGGCAGAAGACGCCCAGCAGGGCGTACATCCCGATCTCCAGGTCCGTCAGCCCCCGCGTCACCTGCACGAAGCCGGTGGGGATGGTGGGGAAGTCCTCGGTGGGGTGAGAGGCGCCGGACATCCGGCCGTCCTCGCTCGGGTCCGCTTTCCTGTCCACCTCTGCCCGCAGGGTGGTGCTCGCCCCGGCCTCCCCCAGCCCCGGCCTGCTGGACACGTGGTCGTAGTCGTAGGTGGGGTCCTCCTCGGAGCCGAAGTGGACGCGCACGGTGGCCAAGGCCGTGAAGAGGACGCTCTTGCGCTTGGTCTTCTGGCAGCTCTCGCAGATGACCAGCTCGGCCCGCAGCAGCTCCCCCGCGCCCTCGCTCTCCGCCACCACCAAGGGGAACGCCCGGTCCTGCGTCACCGACACCACCTTCTCGTCCAGGCTGCTCACCACCAGGTTGTAGTCCTTGGGGTCGTAGAGGGACAGGGGGGCCGTGGTGCCGTCGCTGTAGGAAATCCACAGGCTCAGCAGCGCTTCCTGCGGGACCAACACAGGCACCGGTTGCCCAGCAGGAGGCCAGTCCCACCTGCACCCCTCTGTCCAGCCCCCATCCACCTCTCCGTCCAATTCACCCTTTATCCCTCCATAATGCATCTTGTTCCAACCATTCCCTGGTTTTTCTCCTCAGCCTTTTCATCTCTCCACATTCCCCGTGCTTGCCCAGGCTCAACCCAAATCCCAGCGGTGCCAGATGCGGCTACCAGAGCTGGGCCAGGAGCTGTACAGGATTCCATCCCTCCCGCTTTCTCCCCACGGTTGTGTCCTGTCCCTGGGCTTGGATCGCAGGTCTCTGCGAAGGTTTCTGGGGGGTTTTGGGGTCACCAGGGTGCCATGAGGACAGTGGGTGCTGTGAGGGCTGGAGTGTTGGCAGGATTTGGGAGGAGGGGTTGCACCCTGAGTTCTTCCCCAAGCCTAGATGCCCCCTGGCCTCACCTGCTTAAAGAAGCTCAGGGTTTGCTGCACGGACGTGCGGGCGATGATGGTGTGGCTGTTGCCAGGGCTGGGATGGAGGGACAGCGAGAGGCTGGAGACCACCTGGGCCTTCAGGTCCGTGATGCTGACCTTCTCCTCCGCCACCGTCACCAGCGTCTCGCCCAGCACCGCCTCCACCAGCGGGGACACCACCTGCAGGGGACGAGGTTCCTGTCACTGCCTGCCAGCCCAGCCAGGCTGGCAGAGGGGGGAAAGGTGGCCGGGGGTACCTTGAAGAGGGTGGTGCCTGGCTCCCGCCCGGCCAGCGTGGAGCTGTCCACCATGTGGGCCACCCGCGGGTCGTCCACGCGCATGAAGTCGCTGACCAGGTCGGTGACCTCCACCAGCCAGTCCGGCCCCAGCATGGTGACCACCTGGCCCGTGCCCTCGGCCGCCGTGGTGTGGAACTGGGTGAAGACCTGCAGCGTGGAGTGCTGGTACTGCAGGGCACAGCCCCGGCTCTGCTTCCGCTCGTCCTCGTCCTCCTCGTGCTCGCTGTCCCGCACTGACCTGCAGGATGGATGGATGGATGGAAGGATGGATGGATAGACGGATGGATGGACAGACAGGGCAGAGGGTGGGCAGTGCTGCCAAGCTCCCCACACCATGGCTCCTCAGTCCCCACAGGAAAGGTGGCCAATCAGGGAAAAACGCAATGTCACCAAAAAGTGGTGGCTCCTGGGCAAAAAATGCCTGTTGTCCAGGAGGGATTCAAGGGATTTAGCAGGATGTGGTAACAGGGTCACCAGCATCTCTGCCCACTCAACAAATGAGAGGACAAGATATCTCTGCTTAGGGTGGACCTCTGGAGGTCTGTAGACCTTAAAAAAGGGACTTGGGAGCATGGCTGTTCCCAGTTTCATCCAGGCAACTTTTGACCACTGCCAAGGAGGGACATTCTCCACCAGCCTCACTGTGAAGTTTATTCCTTCCCCATAACCTGTGCCCGTGACCTCTCCCCTTTCCACCAAAGCCCCCTGTGACACCTCTGTCCCCACCACCCTTAAAACCCTCTCACGAAGTAGCTGAGCGAGGCAATTAACCCATGACCACCACCTCCACCTCGCCTGCTCCAGGCTGGCCGGTGCGGCTCCTTAGCACCCACCTCCTGTCCGGCAGGATGGGCACCCTCCAGCCCTTGACCTGGCTCAGCCGGGCATCCGAGAGCTCGATGTGCAGGGGCAGTTTGGGCACCCACACCGTCATCTCCAGCGGGGCCGACAGGTGCTCGTAGGTGAAGGTGACCCGCGCACTCATGGAGCCCCGCGACTCCTTCCCGCTGACGAAGACATAGTCACAGCTGCTGGAAACCTGTGGGATGAGAGAGGGTGGGAATGGTCCTGTAGGCACAGCAGAGATCCTGGCAGGAGGCTGGAAGAGCAGAGTGTCACTCGGCATGGATACAGTTCGTGCTGGAGCCTGGAGAAGGGATGGTCCCTCCTCCTGGAGATCCTGCTCAGAGGGAGGTCCACACCTCGTGTCCACCATGCAAAGTGTCCCCTGACCCAGGTCCTCCGGCCAGCCCTCGCTCTCTCTCACCTCACCAAGAACCTCCACTTGGTGCCTCAGTTTCTCTTTGGCCTCTACGCTGAATTGTCCCTGAGCTAGAGGCACCCATGGGTGCTTCACAGAGGTTGCAAATTGTTCAGCCTGGAAATTTGCCCCAAAATCTCCTCCAGAGGAGGCAGCAAGCACAGACCCCTCTCGTGTCTGTCCCCACAGGTGTCTTGTCCCTGTCCCTCCTGCTCACCCCAGAGCAAAATTCCTGTGGTCTGAATGAATCTTCCTGTTCCTCTTCTCACTGCTCCTCTTATAATTCCCACCTATGCAAATGCCATTAGTGAAATTTGCTATAAAACAAATCCATCCTGGGGGGTCACTCATTACTGCCCGCCTGAGCTAATTAAGGAGCTCGGAGGACACCAGGCCAGCATCTCCGGGGGTTTGAGCTCAGGTCGCCAGTCAACAGCTCCTTCCCAGCCAGAGTGGCAGAAAACAACCAGAAGGGGACTCCAGCCTCTCATCCACAGGGGCCCCATGACCCAACTCTGATCCCCTGCCAGGGATTGCATCTGATTTGTTGGATGCTGAGAAGAGCAGAACTCATTTGCTCAGCCAGCAGCACCGAGCACCTCAACAGCACAGAAGAGATGATTTCCAGCAGTCAGGAACCCCTGGATTCTCTGATGGCTGATAAAGGGCTGAGGCCAGGCTGCAGGTGGCTGACAGCAGAGGTGACAGCATCCCTGTCTCTGTCCCAGCCTATTCCTCAAGCACCTGTGGGCAACCCGATGCAGGAACTTTGCATTTCTGAGCCCACAGCAGGGTTTGACTTCTACAACAGCTCCAGGAGCCCGATGCACGGTGTCCATGCTCCCCTGGGGCTGGTGGAGGAGGCAGAGCCCTGGACCTGGGCTCCTGGGGACATCCCTGAGCACAGGAGGGAGGGGCGATGCAGGAGGGTTTGTTCCTTGTCTTCCTATCAGAGGTACCAGCTCAGCAAGTCTGACAAGACAATCTCATCTGTGGCGAGGCAGCGCCTGAATAAAGATGAGCTCCCAGGTGAATCCTGCAGCAGAGGATCTCTGGATATTGTGCCATTTATCACAATAAACACGATGGGCTCTGCCTGCGTTTCCTCGGCTAATAAACCCCCCGGCACCTCCTTCTGGGCACCGCTTGCTCTGCAGCCGGGAGGGGGTTGAAACTATGACAACAAAAAATCCCTGCACGCCAGGCCTGTCCCGAAGATGGAGTGACTGCAGATTAGCTCGGAAATGGAGCTTGTTCGGGGAAACTTCCCGGATTTACGGCGAGGTGTCAGGAGCAGAGGCTGAGGGCTGCCTGGGCTCCCAGCCAAGGCATCGCTGCCTCCGCTGCTGTGGCCAGAAGTTCCCAGCTTGGCATGGGGACAGGCATGGAATCAAGGGGACACATGTTCTCCAAGGCCCCCAGGAGAAGGGAGAGCCACCATGTCCTGGTGGTGGCTGTGGGTGAGCAGAGTCCCTGAGGATCGGTCCCATTGAGCTCCTGGGGGTACTCCAGGGGATGTGGAATTCTCAGAAGGGTCACACACAGGTGAGGCTGAGCATCTCCCACTCCCTGTGTGACCCTCCACAGTCCACAAGGCCACCATCCATTTTAAAAACGGGGTGATTTCCTCACTACCCTGAGTGATGATGTCCTCCTGTACACCTTTGTAACCCTGTGTCAACACAGAAGGGGACGAGCGTGACAACTCCCACTCGTGCTCTCCCTTCAGAGCCACATCCACACTGAACCCAGGACAAATTCCACATTACACAAGAGAGCAACCACCGGGGAGCCACCCCAGAGCGGGGAGAGGCAGCTCCCCAGCCCGCCCTCACGTTAAATTATTTACAGTAACAGATAGCACATCCCACTCCGTAAGCTGTGATTTATGGAGCAGGTTTAGAGCCCTGACACCACAATCATACTCCCCAATCTCAGCAGGTAACTGAGAGCTCCCTCGGAAATGAAGCTCCAACACAAACACCAAATAACTCAGCGAGAAATTGCGCAGGGCTCTGGGCGGGACGAGAGCCGGGGCCGGAGGGCTGCTCCCTGCATTATTCATCCTGGCTCCTGGGCATGTGCCTGCTCCCCCCAGGGCTGGGGACAGAGTGTCAATAGATTTATGAGCAGAAAGGCAGCACATTAAACAGTTTAAGTGTCTTGGAGTCCATCCTGAAGTGTATTATTGCTCCAGTGTTTTATCACACCGGGGAGGACTGGGCTCCGTAAATTAGAGCCGGTCCTGTAAATCCCACGGATCTGAGTTTCAGTCAAGAACTTGGGGTAGCACTTTGTGGCACTGGATGTCCCCCGTGGATGTCCCCAGCAGGGACAGAGCTCTGCCATCACCCCTGTGGCAGAGGAGAAGGGGCTTCAGCCCCCTGGAGAATCCAGACCCCTTCCCTGCCTCTGCCCAAGCCAGCAGAACATGGAAAGGGAGAGCTGGCTGGGTGCATGCAGGGAGAGGGGTGGGAGGTGTTCAGGAGAAGGGAATGATGGCTGGGGGCGGATGGATGGATGGAAATGGTGGCAGAGTGACACGGGCAGGTGGGCAGATGGATTTATTCAGGGATGGAAAAATGTGTATGGGTGAACGGGGCTGCTGATGGAAGATTGGAGGGTTCGAGGATCAGGGGCTGCCTCAGGGCTGGGACAGAGAGCCTTTGGCATTGGCCCCATCAGCATGTCTCCCACCTGGATCTTCCCCCTCTTTTCCCTCCATCATTCCCATCTTACCAGTCTCCAGAACAGCGCCTGATCCCATCAGGACATCAATGTCACCCCAAGGCCCGATGGGAACATGCAGCTCAGCCCGCAGTGACAATATTTCCCCTTATCAGCACTGAGTGTTGTGATAACCCACAGCTGCTGCTGGTGCTGCTGCCAGCGTGGGAGCATCCCGCAGCCTTTCTGGGGACAGTGACAAAGTGTCTTGTCCTGCTCCCAACAGACCCCAGGGAGAAGCTTGCACAGACTGAGTGGAGCCACCGAGGGGCTGACGCTTGGTTTGGGTGGGCTTGTGAGCCACATCAGCTCAGTCACCAGCCCCAGCCCAGGGTGCTGTTGGGGCCAGCACTCCTGGAAGAACCCCAGCTGCTCGTGAGGGTCACAAGACCCCCCCTCTGCACACCCACCTTGATGATGTCCTCGTTGTTGGACTTGCACTCCACCATGGCCGAGACATCCACGATGGCGCCGCTCAGCTCGATGGCAATGACCTTCACGGGAATGGCCACCGTGCGCCCCGTCAGGATGGCTGTGTTGATGATCTCTGTGTCCTGGGGGTGGCATGGAAAGGGCACCATCGTGTCAGAGGGCAGCCTGTCCCATCTGGGACAGAGAAGGACCTGAGTGTGGGTGGGATGGATGGAGGGATGGAGAGATGGAGGGATGGAGGGATGATGGATTGATGGATGGATGAATGGATGGATGATGGATGGATGATGGATGGATGGGTGGATGATGGATGGATGGATGGATGGATGGATGGATGGATGGATGGATGATGGAGGAATGATGGATGGATGGGTGGATGGATGGATGGATGGATGATGGAGGAATGATGGATGGATGGATGGATGGATGGATGGAGAGGTGCTATAGGGCAGGTGGTCAATCCCTCAGGAGGTCCCAACCTCTCAAAGCAGGTAACAACTGAGGGCAGGAACCTGCTCACCATGGCCAGGGGCACGATGGCCCTGATGTCCCTCTGGATGACCGTCAGCTCCGTGACCACCTTCTCCAGGTCGGGCGGGGGGTTGCGGCCCCGGTAGTCGATGTGCCACATGATGCGGCGCGTCACCGACTGGCTCGTGAAGTTCTCCATCTCGAAATCCAGCTGCATGATCTCAGACGAGGAGTCCTCATCCCTGGGCAGGGGGACAGGAGGAGGTGGCTGTCCCAGATCCCACAGACAGATAGGCACCAGGCCATCAGTGTCCCCAGCAGGTCTCCTTGGTGTCCCCAGGCTGCCAAGGGGGACTGTGCAGTGGGTGCCACCCAAACCCAGCAGCCCTGACCCCACCTCTGCAGAGGCTGCTCCGATGGGATCCTGCAGATTCCCATGGAAATCTCCCCAGTGGGAGAGAGAAAAGTTTCTCACCACCTCTCCCAGCAGGACAAAAAAACCTCATCAGCTCTGCCAGAGATGCTGGGTGACATCACAGGGTGTGGCCATGGCCTCGGGGGACAGTGCTGGCTGCAGGTCTCCCTGTCTCCCTCTCTCCTTGTCTCCCTGACTCCATCTTCCCAGCAGTGTGGATGGATTTACTGCTCCTGCCTGGACACTCATGTCCCACAGGTCAGATCCTGTGTCCCACAGGCCAGATCCCGGGTGTCCCACACCCAGAGCACTCAGGAATGACAAAGTGCCAACACATGAGCTCAGCCCAAGCTGTTGACTTTACAGCCCCTTCCAAGGGGATCCCATAGGGAAACTGAGTCACGGGAGAGTTTCAAGCCCAGAGAGCAGGTGGGACAGCACTGAGCTGGGACATGGGACAGGGCTGCCCCCAGCCTGTGAGGGAGGACGGGCAGGGGACAGGGGAGGGGACAGAACCAGCAGGGGGAACAGCCCGGGACCATCAGCTCAGCAAACACACACAAATTAATGCCAGGGCTGAGGACAGCAGGGCATGGAGCTAACGGACAGGGAGTGACCTCTGGGCTGTCCCCGAGGCAGGATAGGGTGGAGAGGATGGCAAACCCACCACGGGGTGCCAGACTAAGGGGACAGGTTGGTGTCCATCTGCATCATGGCTTGGACACAACCTCAGAGCCACAGCATAAATTGTTCCTACACCCCATCCCTACAACCAAACCTCCCCAGACCCGATCCTGCCCTCCCAGCTCTGCAAATCCTCGGAGTGACTCAGGGTTCAACCCTGCTCCCCAAAAGCTGAACACCCCTGGAGGAAACCACAAACCACAGCACAGGTAAAAGCCCCCAGAGGCAGCAAGGCGGGGAGGAAAAGTGAAATTCCAGGGGAAGGGAAGGCAGGACTGGCTCCAGTTTCATTTCAGTGCAGCAGCAATTGAGGAGGTCCCATCGATCTGGGGATGCAGGGCATGGCCGGGTTTCTCTCTAATCAATATCTAATGAGTGACAGGAGCAGGGAGAGAGGAGAGCACAAAGCTGGAGCTGCTCCAGGCCACGGCAAGCCCTGATCCCTGCTCCCTTCTCCCTGATCCTATAGCAGCCGTGCTGGGCTTGGCAGTGGAGCTGATCCACAGGGGCTGGTGGAGTCCTGCTCTGCCCCAAGGCAGCTCTGGGCTTCAAGGGCTGAATCACCAAAGGCCACGGGGTCTGAAAAGCAGATTTGGCTGTTCTTCCAGTGCCAGGAGTATCAAACCCAGCTGGGAAGAGGCAGGTGCGAAGGCAAAGCAGAGCCGGGGTGGTGTGGCAGGGACTCCTTGCCATGGGGTGCCCTGAGGTGTCCCAGGAGCCCTGCCAGGCCCAGCCACCGTCCCCTGCCCTCCCCCAGCACCACCTGCTTGGGACAGAGACAAGAGCCAGGCTGCCCACATCGAGGGAACAATTCAGGATGAGCTGCTGGGGTGCAGAAAACCCCAAATTGGCCATTCTGAGCCCAAAGCTCAGGGCTCACAGCCCCTCCCTGCACAGCCAGCGCTGCCAAAAGCCCCCAGAGCTCCAGCACAGCAACTCCTCTGTTTGCACAGCCTGGAGGGCAACACGGCTCGGAGTCATTCATCCTCTCCATTGCGTTAATATTTGATGGAGTTGTTTGTCTAAAAGGTGATTGTAATCACTTTAAATTCCTCCCCTGTCTCTAACCTTTGCAGGCTGATTGGGAGCGGTGCTGGCAGCGGCAGAGGGGGAAGGGGAGAGGATCCTGCTGCTGGCAGCTCTGCTGTCCGTGCTGTGGGGTGCAGGGGACAGGAGCCTGGTGGCCCTGGGGACACTCCTGGATCAGCCAGAGGGCCCTGGGTTGAGATGCTGTGGGTGCATTTTGGAAGCAGCGGGATGGGGTGAAGGAAAACTCGCTGTCCTGGTGAGAAAGGGGTTCTGAGGAGCTTTGGAGGTCACACCAGAGCGGGCAGAGCTGAGGAGCTCTTTTCTCCTGGAGTCTGGCCCCAGCTTTGCTCAGTTTTGGGGTGGGGGTCAGACATGTGGGGAGCTCCCGTTGCAGAGGACAGGAATGGCTTGAGCACATCCAGTGGCTTTAACCCAGCTCCTGGGGACACTTGTGTCCCTTTTCCCAAGGCACAGTGACAGAGACATCACTGCTGTTTTCCAGCACTTCAGAATCCTTCCTGCTGCTGTGTCTGACCCCGTGCCCATCCCCTGCCCTCGCCTGCCAGTCTCATACCTCCCTTTCTTCAGGCTGAGAACCCTCTGGGGCCTCAGCTTAGCTTTGTGGCTCCTTTCTCCTTCAGAAAATTCTCAGTTCCATCTCCAGGGCTCTCCTCAGCTGCTCTGAGCCTTTCCCAGAGTCTCAGGAATGTGTGAGCATGCCTGTCTCAGGTGCTGGCTTGGATGCTGCCCCCAGTCCAACACTCATCCATCACTTCAGGGCTCAGATGGGACCATGCCTTGCTCCCCTTCCTTCCCAGAGGAGACACCAGCATAGACAGCAAAGAGCTGCTGCTTCTCACAGCATTAAAACTTCATAAAAAATTCAAATTCTTCCACCCCAGACTAAGGAATCCTCCACAGCTTCACAACTCAGCCCTGAAATCCTCAGTTTCCCCAGCCAGCACCCACGTGGCACTGCAGCCACCCGGGGAGAACTGCTCCAGGCCAAATCCCAGCACTTCCCTGGCACTGCCAGAGGTGCTGCCCTTACCTGGGCCCGGCCCCGTCCACCCTGGACACATCAACGGTGGCAGTGGAGTGTTTGCCACCCGTCAGCAGCTCCGAGCTCACCAGCCACTGCCCGCTCCTGGACTTGGTGCTCAGCAGGTTCACACCTTTCTTGGCCTTCACCCTGCAGAGAGCACAGTCAGGGATGGAGCCTCGCCCTCGGGCACTCCTGGATCCCTTGGGATACCCTGCCATGGCACAGCAGGGGTTTTTCCCTGATCCCTTCAGGCTGTGGGAAGCATCATCCGGGCTGGCAGCACCAGCCCATTCCAGCTCATCTTTCGTGGCATTTTGTCCCTCCAATCACCGCTCCAGCAGGATTTTGGGATCCCCAGCCAAATCCCCAGTGCTGACCCCAGGCATTGGGCATCCCTGGGGTGAAGGACAGGAGTGCCTGGAGCACCACATCCCCCATTCCAGGGGCTCCCTGCTGGTCCAGAGGCCGCAGGGACACTTGCAAGAGCCCTTTGAAGAGGTGTGGCCAGGGCTCGTGTCCCCATCTTTAGGGACACGCGGTGATGGGGGTCCCCCCTGCACACCCGCCCACACTGGGGTTCTCAGCACCTCCTGTCCCTGCTCCCACCCGGTTCTGGGGCAGGAGGAGGGGATATGGGGGAGCCCCTCACTCCAGAGCAGCCCCAAGGCCATACCACACCTTGTCCCCAAATGGGAGTGATGGGAATAAACCCACAGCTGCTGGCAGGATCCCAGTGCAGCTGGGAACGCTGGCAGAGCAAAGGCAGCAGTGCACAGTGCCAGTGCAGAGATGTCCTGATTGGCCAGCCCTTCCCTTCCCTTCCCCTTCCTGCAGGCAGCTCCCACTGCAAACCCGCATTCCCGACATCCCAGACCTGCTCCAGCCTCCAGCAGACCCTACAAACACCACACCCTCCCAGCCCACAGCTGCTTTTCCCTCGGAAAAGGGAGCGGGCCCAGCCGCGGGGCCTCACCTGAGGGTGAAGTGCTCCACCGTGGAGTTGGCCATCAGGTAGAGGAGGATGCTCAGCACCTCCCCCGGCTTCAGCGGCTTGTCGGGCAGGCGGATGAAGACGTTGCCGTCCAGGCGGTGCTCCTGCAGGGCGGGCCCCGGCGGGGGCTGCAGGAGGCTGACGCTGCCGATGCGCAGCAGCGGGTGCTGCGTGGGACCCTCGGTGCGAGCGCCGCCAGCCCCGCGGCGAGCGCCCGCGTCCCCGAGGCACTGCCCGGCGCCGTCGGGGGCGTGCAGCGTGTAGTACAGCTCGGCCTGCTGGCTCTCCCCCGGCAGCACCTCCAGGCTCTCGGGGCTCTTCCTCCTGCCCAGCGGCACGGCCGAGGGGCCGAACCAGGCGTGGGGCAGCTCGGCCTGCACCAGGCACATGGCCAGGCTGCCCCGCAGGCGGCAGGAGCTCCGCAGCTCGCGGGCGTCGCGG
>VWZV01004171.1:1142195-1153138 GCA_013397155.1 Irena cyanogastra | reverse complement strand
GCCGCCCCCCCCCCGGCCAGCCGCTCCGGCACCTCGAAGTCGTCCCAGTCGCGGCCGGCCACGTAGAAGAGCACTTGGACCACGGGCTGGCTGGCCAGCAGCCGCGGCTGCACGATGAAGGCGCGCACCTTCCAGTTGACGGTGAGGCGGTCGGGCACCTCCAGGGTGCTGGAGGGCTGCAGGTGCTCCTTGGGCAGCACCAGCCCCGTGCTGAAGGGGCCCAGGGTGACGTTGAGGACGGGCAGCTCCTTGGTCTGGAAGACGACGAAGGGCTCGGAGCGCTGCAGAGGGGCGCTGCCGTTGCCCGCCGGGCTGGCTCCCAGCTCCTTGAGGAAGAAGGCCAGGCGGGTGTTGGACAGGCGGTAGCTCACGGGCAGCAGGATGGCCCCGGGGGGCTCGGCGGGCTCGGGGCTGGGGGCCGGGCCCTTGGCGTGGGCTGCAGAGGGGGTGGAGAGTGCGGGTTAGCACGGGGCATCCCCCTCTGGAGCAGCTCTTGAGCCAGGCAAGAGAGGGGCAAGGAGGAGTTGGGAGTTTCAGCCCCCAAACCTCTGAGAAGGGCAGCAAGAGCCTGGCGGGGTTTCTGTCCCACAAACCAGAAATGCAGAACATCCGTGACCTCGAGCAGGATTGTGCCTCACCAAAGCCACCGTCGTGGGATGGGGTGTCCAGGGTGTGCTGAAGCCACGTCCAGCCCCGTGTTGTCCCCAGGGAGCCCCAAGCACTGGTCACCCACCCCAGCACAAACCCTGTTACAGAAACAGGGCTGGCCTCATCCCAGCTCCATCCTGCTTCCCGAGGCTTTGGGAGTTTCTCCAGAGGCCCATGACCAAAAGTTACATCCAGGTTAATTCTTGGCTGGCAGATCTCACCATGTAGTTATTATGATCAAGGCTTTTTTGTGATTCCAGCTCCCAGATCACCCAGGGAAGGTCCTAAATCAGCCCCCAGACCTGCCCTGTCCCCACACCTGCCTTAAGGGTGGTGTCACAGCCAGCCTGCCACCTGTCACCCACCCAGGGGTGTCACCCACACGGTGCTGTCCCCATGTGATAAACCTAGCTTAGACCACATTTTTCCAGACCTGGTCTAAAGGTGACACAGATGATGGTGGTGCCACTTTGTGCAAACCCCAGCAGCGCCCACTTCAAAAATCCCCTTTTGTCCTTCATTTTGACCATTTTTGCCTTAAAAAAAAAAAAAACAACTCCAGGACTAGCAGAGCAGGGCGGCCCTGCCAGCCGAGGGGCAGAGCTGCCCGAGCCCCTCGGCAGGATCCGGTGACCGCGCCGCAAGCAGAGGGAAAACCCACGGAAACCTTCCCGGGAGAGGCGGCCGGTGCGGAGCCGGCTCCCGGCACGCGTTGTGCTGGCAGCTGCGGGAGCCTGGAAGACATCTCAAGGTCTTTGCCTTCTCCAGCGGCTGCCAGCGATTCCCAGGAGGGCTGGATCCCCCCCGCTCCCCTCGGCTCCCCGCCAGTCACCCGCATCCCCGCTGCCGCCGCTGATTGCAGCCGCTCCCAAGCGGCTCCCGAGCAGCAGAGCCCAAATTATCGGTGTCAAACGGCGACGAGAGGTGGGGATGTGACGGCTCCGCTCCCGGGAATGACTCAGCCCCCTTCCCACGGGGGTTTTGGAGCGTGCCGGGACCCGGAGGATTTTTTCCAGCCCTGGAAGCGGCCGCAGCCGCTTTCCTCGGGGCTCAAGGGATGCAGGAATTCCCGGCCCAGACGTGGAGGTCTCTGCTGCGGGGCACACACAGGGGAGTTAAGCAGCTTAGAGGGCTCCTAAAAGGATTAGCACTGGATAGGGGACAGGCGGAATCCGCATCCCGGGGTGGGAGCTGTCCCGGAGCCGGGCAGAGAATTCCCCGCGGCTGCGGGAATGCTCCAGCCCTGCCACCCCATCCCGCTTGCTCTGCCTGTTTTCCCATCTCCCAGAGCGCCAGGAGCTGCAGGAGAGGTGCCAAACCCTGGAAAGCACCCACGAGTGCCCCTCTGCTCAGCGACACCAGCCCCGAGGGGCTTTCTGCCCCTGTGAGTCGTGGAAGATGTTTTCACAGAATATCTAGGTTAGAAGAAACTTTCAAGATCACCAAGTCCAACCCATGCCCTAACACCTCAACTGAACCAGTTTCTGCTATGAAAGGTGAAGGTTTGCACCCTCCTGCCATCCCCAACAAGTGGAAAAGGGGATTTTTTTCCCGAGGCATGAGATTGTTTGAGGAAAAAGATCCAGCAGTTGGAGTGACATGAGCTGGACACACTTGGGTGAGGTACAGGGAAAGGAGCTTTGCCCACCCCACACTGAAACAGCACCAGGCTTTAGCCCTTCAAAATCCCCGGGGTTTGGGGCAGGATCCGGACACTTCACAGGGCAAACCCACCCCAAACCACCCAGCTCACTGCCCAAGCTAAATCCATCCTTGAGCTGCTGCAGGATTTCTGGAGTCACCCTTGCAGGGGGGACAGGAGAAGCTCCGTGCCAGCCCGGCGAGCAGCCGGCGCCTGGGGACAGCTCTGTCACCTACAGCAGCGGCGCTCGGCGCCATCCCGCCCCTCCTGCTCCCAGCTCCTGCTTCCTGCCGTGGATCCTCTGCCGGATAGCCAGGGCTGGGTGCAGCAGGACGAGGAGAGCCCTCCCAAACTCATTTGGGTGCTGCGGGGGGACACGCGGGTGGCCCTGTCCCCGAGCCCGGCCAGCTGGGATTAAGGGCATGGCCGTGGTGAGCCGAGCGCCGGCGGGCGGGCGGCACCCAGGGAAGCGATTTCCTTCGCAGACAAAACGCATTTCGATGATGCTCTGGTCTGCAGCCGGGAGGGGACGGGAGCGGCGCCTCTTCGCTTCCCTGGACCCAAACTAATCCTGCCAGGAGAGGGCCTAAGGCAGCTCGGAATCACGGCCACAGGGACGGGAGGGAAGGAGAACGGAGGCAGGAGGTGCGTGGGGCTGTGGGTGCGGCTGCTGGGTGAGGAAAAGGGGGAGAAANTCAATAAAGCGGGAAGAAGACTAAAGGATGGGTGGATGGGGGTCAAAAACGGCTGGAGAGCAAGAAAACAGCTCCAGGATGAGGGAGAAGAGAGGAAGAGAGGAAGAGAGGAAGGATGGACAGACCCCGCAGCTCAGCAGCCTGCAGTCCCCAGCCTCTGCTCTGCTTCCCTGTCACCCCGGGAGGGGCGGTGGCCCCACGTCCCCTCCGGCCGGGTCTGGGGGGACAGAAGGGTTAAGCCCTGCGGGCTGGCTGTGCTCTGCAGCCCTGCTGCCGCCGCGGAGAGCGGGATTTGCAGCACCTGACCTGCATTCCGGCTTTGTTAGGCCGGCACAGAGGGGCCCATGTGGCCCTTGCAGCCCGGCAGCTCAGCACCGCCAGCTCTCCGTGCCTGCCCACAGCCCCACTGGCCCGGGGGCTCCCCGAGCAGCCACCCCAGCCCCGCAGCGGGACGGGACAGGGCGGGACTCGCGTGTGTCCCCCGGGGAAGGCGGGTGACCCGCCCAGATGTAACCACACAGCTGGTGACCCCTTTGTGGAGCCCGCATCTGCCCCGCCAGATGCGCCCCAGACACGGGGCCAGATGGGCCGAGCTGCTCTGCCCGCCCGGGGGACACGTGGGGACAGGGACAGCGCCCTCCAGCCCTGCTTAAACCCCAGACCCAGCCCAGGAACAAACAGCACCAAAAGCCCCTGCAGATCCCCCCCAACATCGGGTTTAGGTCATCATCATCATCATCATCATCACCATCACCATCCCACGCCAGGGGTGCAGGGCTCGGCCAGCCCAGGGGACACACGGGACAGGAGGACGGACAGACTGGATGGAGCCACCAACTCAGCCACCTTCCCCTCCTGCCCTGAACGCCCAAAAACGGGGCGCAGGCAGAGCCTCTCCACCCTGCCGCCCCCATCCCTGCTCTCCCGAGGCTGGGGACCCTCCTCATCCTCATCCTCCTCCTCCTGCTGCTCTCCCGCTCCAGAACCGGCAGCAGAGCTGAGCTCCAGCCCAGCCCAGCCCAGCCCAGCCCAGCTGTCGGCCCCAGGGATCACTGCAGCCGCGCTCCAGGGGGGGAATCTTGATCCTGGCTTATCCCATGGGGGCTCCCGGGGCTATATCCCCACTTATGGGGAGGAAAGCACACAGGGAAAGCCCTGGAGAGGAGGGAGGGGGGTTTGAGGTCAGCCCAGGAGGGTTTGAAGCTCTCTGGATGTTAATGGTGGCTCTGGGGATCGAGGGATGAGCGCAGCCCCGAGGAATGGGGGACACCAGCCCCGGCTCTCGCAGCTCCTGCCAGGCTCCCGTGGCGGTCCCAGCGTGGAACCAGGCAGGAGAGCTGTCCCCAGAGCAGTGACTTGAGCTGCCAGAGTGATTCACCCAGCCCAGGTGCCCGGGGAGGGATGGGGGGGTGTCACTGTCCCTGCCAGGGATCTCCACCACAGCTCAGGGCTCCTGTGGGGGAATTTGGTGCCCACCAGTCCCCAGGACCAGCCGTGCTCCTTATCCCCAGTTCCAGTGCCACTCCAGGGTGACACGGTGACGATTTCAGCCCCGAGCAGGGTGATGATGGCAGGACATGCCCCGAGGAGTCAGCAGGGTGACAGATCCCCCCAAAACCCCCAGAACCAGGAGCCCCCAGAGAGGAGATCCTGCCTGGCTGTTCCCCACTGGACACCAGCATGGACCTCTCACTTCCCTTTGCTTCCACCCCATTGCCCTGAGCACCTGGGGATGCCAGGCCAAGCCCCAAAATCTGCTGGTTCAGACTGTGCCACCCCATCCATGGGCACCAAGCACAAAGGGGACACAGGGCTGGCAGTGTCCCCAAACACCTGGGATGTGCCACATCTGGAGCTTCTAGAGATGCCCCACAGCTGGATGCTCCCACAGCTGGAGGTGGTCCCAGCTCCCAGGGAAGGGTCAGGCTCAGACATCTCCTGGGATTCCCTTCCCTCCTCATCCCCCTGCGCCCTACGCTCCCATCCCAATGGGGTCAGCACCTCCAAACAGCCTAAAAGCCAACAAAAAGGGAGAAAAGAATCCTCCAGGCCTCCAGCCAAAACTCAGCCAGCCCTAACATGTGCCCTTCTCTACTCCACACTCCCAGGGTAAAAAAAAAAAAACAAAAAAACAAAAAAAAAAACACAAAAAAAACCCACCAGGGATTAAATACAAACCAAAAGCAGCAAATCCAGGGAGACCCCTCATGGAAGCCTCCAAAACATTCCCTGCAGGCAGAGCCTTGCAAATTGGTTTTGGTGACATAAATGACAACAAGCTCCCCCTTCCCTCTGATGCATCCAGAGCCTCCATCTCCAGTCCCAGCTAATTGGAACTCAATTAAGTGAATAATTGTTACAAATGTGGAATCACCTTCCCCTGGCGCGCGGCGGGGAGAGCGTGGGAAGAGGGGGATGCTCCTGGACCTGGCCATGGCCACGGCAGGGATGAGCTGGGAATTCCCATGGCACTGAGGCTGAACTGCTCCAAGCTTCCCAAAATCAGCCTGAGGTGGGAACTCGTGGGAGCTGGGTGGGATAGGGAGTCCTGGGAGCAGCAGGAGTGGATTCTCTAACACAGGGTTGTGCCTGGTGGGCTCTTTTCTTGTAGATCCCTGAGGTTTCTCCCTCTCCCAAAAGTCCAGCCTGGCTTTTCCATCAGCAGGAGCAATAAAATCCAGTAACACTGGTGGGACATACCCTGGGATTTTTTTTTTGTGGTGGGGGAGAGAAGCAGCATTGAGGAAAAGGGAACCATTCCAGCAGTGCCCCCTCCTCCGCTTCCCCCAGGAAATTAATTAGAGGGAATAAACAAAACAGGGAATAAAAAAAGAAAAAAAAAAAAAAACAAACCAAAAAACAGAGACCTAAAGGAATAAATAAATATGGGCTAAATGGGATGTGCAGAGCAGAGGCACAGCCTGCCATAAATTCCTGGAGCCAGCAAGGCTTTTACACGGCAGCTACTTTAGAGCAATTTCCACAAATCACAGCGAGGGACAGGCTGGGGGACAGGGAGGGGAAGGCCTTTCCAGGGGAGGGAGAAAAATGAAGAAATTAATTAAAAAGGGGGGATAAAAAAAGGACAGGGAAGTGGCTGACTGTGAGAAAAAAAAAAACAACGGGAGGGGAGATATCCCGGGATAAACGGGGCAGCCCCAGAACGTTCTGTGCTGGCTGCTGGGCTGGGGGAGCCCCACGCTGGCAGCAGCCCAGGAGCTTCTCCAAAAATCCCCCCTGAGGAGCCAGAAATGGGAGTCAGGGACAGGCACAGCAGCTCCTGAGGGACAATCCCCCAGAAACCCAGTGTGGGGACAGGGGCAATGCAGGGACACCCCCAAGGCCACGTGTGCTGCTCGGGTCATCCCATCCCCTCTCCATCCCTTCCCAGGAGCAGGAACACCCTCCCAGCACCCTCTGAACACCAAACGTGCCCCCGGGCTGCCCTCCCCAGCACTCCAGGTGTGCCCAGCAGAGCACAGAACGATTTCTGTGATTCTGATTCTGGAATCACCTTCCAGAATGATTCCATGCCAGCTCACTCCTTTCCCTCTGCTGGCGGAGCCGGATTCCATCCCGGAGGCACCCGAGGGAAATCCAGCCCCAGATCTCAGGTTTGGGGTCCTACATCAGCCCCAGACCCCCGAAAGCAGGGCTGGGAGCTGATGCCAGCTCTGACATGTCTGGAGTTCACCCCCTTGCCTCGCTCCAGGAGAGGAGCTGATCCTGCAGGCACGCCGAGCTGGCAGCAGCAGGGATTGCATTCCCAGCCTGATTTATCTTCCAGAGCAAAAACACAGCTTTTCCTTAAAGGAAAATAAATGAAAAATTAATTCGTTCTCATGTTTTGCCAGTCCTGGGGAAGAGCTCAGAGCAAAGACAAACTCCTGCAGGGGACGGGAGGTGACAGCAGCACGTGAGGTGGCAGAGCCACCCCAGCAGCACCTGCCTGGGCTTTAGGGAAAATCCAGGATCACAAATATTACCCAGGTGGTGGGAAAATGCTCACCAGGAGGTGACAGTGGCTTCATCTCATCAGGAGACTGAGTTGGCCTTGCTGCTGGTGTCCTCCCCAAGGCCAGGGCAGAGGTGAGGGGGGACGAGGGACATGGGACAGGCCAGCAGCAGCAACAGGTCAGGGACCAGCTCAGGGAAAAGGGAGAGGCAGATCCTGAGGAACAACCTCTGAGTCCCAGCCCCGGGCTGCTGGTGGCACAGGTGACAGCCCAGAAACCCCCCAGCCCAGCTGGGCTCCCAAATTCCAGTGAGGGGAGCTCCAGCCTCCTTTTCCCTGGGAAATGGGCAGCAGGACTCGCCTCTCCCCACCCCACCGAACCATTTCTCCTCCTGCCACCACAGCTTCCAGGGGACACCTGACCCCCACAGCCACCACTGGGGTCCCCAAGCCCATCCCAGGGAGCAGCCACCTCCCTGCCTGCCCGCCCGGGGGCTGCTCGTTAGCAGGGACACGTATTTAATAACAAAACATTCTGATGAGATTAGCCAGAGTGACCTTTTCCAGATGGATGGGACACTCCTGCAGTGACAGTGACAGGCGCCACGCAGGAGGGGACGCCCAGCACACCCAGCACTGGTCTGGCCAGGCAATGCAGGAGCCAAAAAAATCATTTTTGTGCTGTCTAAGCAGCCCTTCCCTCACCCACCATCCCCCAGGGTTATCCCACAGCCCCTGATTCCCTCCACAAGAGGGACTGGAGCTGGGATGTGCTGCTGGAACGTTGGGGATGCTCTGCAGGGATCCTCAGTTTTTCCTTTTTTTTTTTGGTCTTTTCTAGGATGCAGAGGAGCTGGGAGAGAGGCCTCAGTGATTTAAACAGTAGCACTTAAAAAAAAAATTCTCGAGGAAATAGTCAAGGAAAATTCCTGAGCAATCCCCAGCCAGGGGGTGCTGCCACCCCATCCCCTGCCTCAGTTTCCCCCAAAAGGACAGGTGTGGATGAGGACCAAGCCCTGTGGCTGGTGCTCCCCAAAATCGTTGTTTAGAAGATCTCCCTCAGCCTTTCCCCTTCCTCAAAAACACCAAGAGGGCAAAAGGGGGAGGAGAAAAGACAATTTCCCAGGGGGTGCCCAGCTTCACACCCCGGCTGGGATTTAGGGTATTGGGGTTTGGGGGAGCTAGAGCAGGCCTAGAGCCAAAATCCCAAAGGAATATCCCTGCACATCCCCCGTTTCTGTGGCACCAAAGGTAAAACTTGAGCCAGCTCAGAGGCCGGCTCCTCTCCCCTCGCCTGCCTGCCACAAATCCTCTTGCAGGAAATCCTTCCCTGCTCCTGGGAGTGCTCAGCTGCTCCGAGCCCATCCCAAAAAGCGGCCTGGGGGATGCTAACCCAGCGGGAGGGCGATCCCGGGGCATTCCCGGTGTTCCGTGGGCACAGCCGGGTGCCCACTCCCGTTCCCGGTTCCCGGTTCCCGGCGAGTTATGGCACATCTCCACCTGCTGGTCTGAAAACCCGGGAGCTGCGAGGCTGAGAGCGACGGGCTGGGGGCTGGGCTGTGTCCCCCGCTGGGTTTGGGGTGTCCGGGCTGGAACCCCAGCAGGATGGAGCCCTGGAGCATCATCATCCTCCTCCTCCTCCTCCTCCTGCTCCCCCAGCCCCATCGGTCTGGAATGGGATTCGCAGAGCCCGGCAGTGGGATGGGATGGGATGGGATGTGGGATCCAGCACAGGACCCCAAACCTGCCCGGAATGCTGGGACAGGACAACCCCAGCAAAGCCTCCAGGCTCCTTTGGGAGCAGGGAAACTGAGGCACGCTGAAGGGAGCTGAGGGAAGATGCAGAGTCCGGGTTCAGCCCTACAGAGAGGTGAAATCATCCCATAAATCCATAAATCCCCTGTGCTGCATCCCAACAGGTCCCAGCACAACTGCTCTGAGCCGACACCACCAGCTCCACATGTCCATCTGTCCATCTGTCCATCCTGCCAGCCCTCGGGGCCACCCTGGGGCCATCCCACCCCGGAGATGCCAAAAAAACCCCGACAAAAAAAAAAAACCAAAACAACATTTCTGGAAGCAGCTGATGTGGGGCCTGGGCCAGGCAGCTCCCGGGGAGCGCAGCAGGAGCGGGGCTGGCCCCGAGGGCTGCTCGTCAACAAAAACCGGGGACAGAGGGGGCGAAATCCCGCAGGCAGGAGAGCAGGGCACTGCCCCACCGCGGGCCGGCCCCGCCGCCAGCCCCGGCCCTTTGGGAGGAGCTCTGGAGCATCGCGAGCTCCCCGAGGCTTTTCCCGGCTCCCTCCACAGCCCGAGCCCTTCATTTGCCCACCAGAGGCCAGCCAGGGCAGCTAGAGGAGCCGGGAAACTCCCGGCAGAGGTTTGCCTTGCCCTGGGCAGCCCTGGCACAGGCCGCCCTCGCCCAGCCCACGGTGGCACCGCTGCCACGGGGACCCCGCGGTGACGGGGACGTGGCGTCCCCCAGCGCAGGGGACAGATCCAGGCGGGACCCAGCGCGTTTGTGGGGCCGGAGCCAGTGGGTTTGTGGGGTCAGACACAGCGGGTTTGTGGGGCCGGACCCAGCGGGTTTGTGGGGCCGGACCCAGCGGGTTTGTGGGGCCGGACCCAGCGGGTTTGTGGGGCCGGACCCAGCGGGTTTGTGGGGCCGGACCCAGCGGGTTTGTGGGGTCGGACCCAGCGCGTTTGTGGGGTCAGACACAGCGCGTTTGTGGGGTCAGACCCAGCGGGTTTGTGGGGTCCCAGCAGCGATGGGGGGGCTCGGGAGGAGGGGATGGGGAGCAGGGGGCACATCCAGCCCCGCAGCAGAGGCCGTGCCCCACGGATCACGTTGCCCCAGGGATGCTTCCCGGCAGCACAGCCAGCTGGGGCTGATCCAGGGAAATGGGGCAGGGGCAGGTCCCGCTCCCCTGCCGCCTGCCAGAGCCCTGAGCTGAGCTCTGCCAGCACAACCCACCCGGGATGAGGGGACAGCTCATCCCCACAGCCAGCACTGGGGTCCCCAGCCCATCCCAGGAACGCTCTGGGGACAACAGGGAGCTCTGGCACCCCCGAGGATGCCACGGAAAGTTGTGGCTCCGCAGCCTGGAGCATCCCTGCTCCTCCACTGGGCTCTGGATTTCCAGGGTGGAAAACCCCTTCCAGCCCCCATCAATGCTCCCCATATCCCCCTCCTCTTCATTTCACTCCTCCAAGACCCTCGGGTGCTGCAGATGCCGAGACAGCCCTGCCCGAGCCCCGAAGTGCCTCGGCCGCGGGCTGCTGGTGTGACATAGAGCCGGGCACGGGCCAGGGATCCCTGCAGCTCCTGGAGGGGTCACTGGAGCCAGGCAGTGTCCCCAGGACACCCCGAGCCCGTGGCCAGAGCCAGGCGGCCCCCCCAGACTGCAAACAGCCCCCGCTTTGTGCTCGGCCGGGCCGGGACAAGCGGCTCCGGCCGGGGTTTGATTTTAAATGGAAAACACCCATAAAAATCATTCACGGGAGCCAGCCCCGCGTCCCTCAGGCTGCGTGACCCCTCGCTGGCCCGGAACAGCCCCCAGCAGCAGTGCTGTCACCGGGCCAGGCCGGGCTGTCACCGCACGGCTGGGATGTCACTCAGGGCAGGCAGCGCAGGGCCCCCAAACCCGCGGGGGGGAGGAGGGAGGGGGTGGCAGGGGCTGCACCCCCACCCCAAAATGCTCCCACCCGGGCAGAGCCTGCCCAGCAACTCGGCCGGGAAGCGCCTGGGTGCGGGTCCGGGGATCAGCGAGTGGATAATAGCGGATAAAGCCCGGATCCTGCCGCTAAAGCGGCTCTGCATTAAGGAGACAAGAGCCGGGGGGGCCGGGGGACACCCCCTCGCCCCGTGTGTCCCCCTGCCACCCTGCTGGCAGCCCAGGCTCAGCCCAGCCCGCCGCCAGCGCTCGCGAGCACAAGCTGTCGTTTTATTAAGCCAGGAATAAAGTCTAATCTTCACCCATTTCGCCTTGGGGGGGCACGGCCG